>BQNB010051079.1:22563-41180 GCA_026074375.1 Tanacetum coccineum
AATTATACATTCATAACAATTTATAATTATAACATCAAAGTATAAATATAGCGGAAGCAATTAGGATCAATTAACATGCAAAAATAATTAACCAAGATTAGGGTTACATACCTTTTGATTCTAGCAAGAACAAGAATCAATAAACTCCAAGAACAATCTAAAGGAAGATTGAATCACCGTCTTGTACACACGCTATTACCAAGTTAACCAAGAACTAGCTCGTTAATCACGTAAACCGGTAAACAAGAAATTAATTCGGGTTAGTATGTTAATACTATTCAGCCGAATATATTGAAGACAAAAGAGAAGTGATTTTTGGCTTTTACAAGTGTATTTACCCTTGAAAAACCCTTTGGTATTTATAGGGTAAATATTAGTGTTTGAGTTCTATTAGGATAAGCCTTAACATTGAAGCTAATCCTATTTCAACACAAACTCTATAATTCCATTGATCTCCAATTTCTCTTTTAGTCCTTCTTGTTTAGTCGTTAGTCATTTTCATTAAACACTTAACGATCGTTATTTACGTGTAAAATAAATAAATAATATTTATTAATCGTTAACTTGTAGTGAGTGCAATCCCGTGATCTTGAGTTCGATCCTAACACACAACTATTATTTTTACGTCCATAAACTAACAGTACCATGGCATTTGTTATTCATATATCCAAAGCAATATGTCTATGTATAATAATATTTGTATATATTGGCTACTTACTGTATTGTTTTGCCGAAATAGCATTAACAAGAAGGTCGACCCCTATTTCAACCCCAGGGTTAAGGTGAGACTGAACAGAGGCGCCTATTGAAAAAGAGCGCGACATGCTTTTACCATGTTCGTCGACTTTTTTCAACAAATATCCAATGGTATCAAGATGCATATTTTCATAAGCTATATGTAATGGTTCTTCGCCCTTTTTGTCTTTAATTCGCAGACAGTGTTTGTTTTTCTTAAGCAACAGATCCGCTGCATATGTGTTCCCAACGATAGCCGCAATGTGAAGGGCTGTGCTTCCATCCGAGTTTCTCGTTGCAACTACATCTTCATCAGATATATATGAAAATAAATTCTTCACGAAATCGTTATGACCTATTCCGACGGCTATGTGAAGTATCGTGCTACCATCACTACTAATTGTCTCTCTCACCAGATCGTTATCTTCTTTGAGTATGGATTCTGCTGCTGACCAATCCCCCTTCATAGCAGCTTCACGCAAATTCTTCTTGTCCTCGGACTTTTTTTTGGTTGCTACTTCCTTTTCGGCGGCTTCACTTTCTGTTTCCATTTCTGCTTCCGCTTTCGGCGCCTCTGCTTCGGTTTCTTCTACCAATGTAGTTGGAGCTGAATTAGCTGTTTGGAAATTCAATTCAGTGATTATGTGACAAGATATTCAAACATGAAATTTTTTGGCAAGGTTTTACACAATCCTTGATGAAAGTTGAGCAACAAAAAGGCAAATAATGCATCACATATAATGTATTTTGATAGCGAAACTTTATTTCGCAGTTCCATACTTCCATAACCCGATACCAGATATAAAGAAATACGCAAAAAAAAATCTTATGTATGGGTGTTCTTAAAGTCTCATATGTGATCCGTTAAATGAATTCACTTGAAAATTGAAATATCGGGGAGCAGGGGAAAAACTCGATCATTTCGAGCAATTATGCGTTCTACTAAATCATAACCAATCAATAAATATATGAAAAGGTAGGGTTACTGGATTTTAAATGCAGGGCGATATCCGCATGTGCGGCAAAGATAGAATTCAGTGGAGATCGGGAGGGATTGTGCCTATGGGTGTAAAAAAACCCGAACTCAATCCGGAATCCGTATTCGATTAAGCTTATTGAAGTGGAGTTACCCGGGTCAAAAAAATTATTCGAATCAACCCCACTAACTCAGATACAACTGTTTTCTCGAATTCTATTTTGAAAGGAAAAGAAAAGAAAAGAAAGAAAACTTAAATTTGTGTTCTTGAGTTTTTTTTAAGGAAGAAAATAAAAGAAAAATGAGGAAAATAAAAGAAATTTTTTTTGCTGAAACTTTCATCCCAAAAATGAGAGGAAATGGAAAGAAAATAACATTTTACATGTTAAAAGACATAATTATCCTTACCTTTTGATCTTTAAACCTCTCAAACATTAGTATAATTATAATTTGATCAACTTTTTTTTTTCTTTTCCTTCAACTCAAAAACACAAATATTTTTATTAACTTCTAAATTTTTTTTTCCTTTACCTTTCTTTTCTTTTCTTTTACTTTAGGTTCGAGTCAATCCGGATAAGAATTTTTCTATTTCTTTTAAAAAGAGTAAAAAAGAAAAAAAAATTCAACTTACTCATATTCTGGTTGACCCGAACCCGAATTGACCTGACCTAGTTGACCCGACCCGAATTGACCCGAACCCGAGTAATCCGAATTCAAAAAAGGTAGAGTTTGGGTATGAAATCTCAACGTTGACTCGACTTTTGTAACCTTTGCCCTTTTTGTGAGTTTGGATGTTCTAATTTAGTCCTTTGACTATTTGACTTTTGCTATTCTATGATAGAATAAGTACCGTGTTGACGGTGGTGGATTTATGTGATTGTGGTGTTTTATGGTTATATGGTGTATAATAATCCTTTTTAGAGGGTATTATTATGTTGATTATGTTCCGGGTGGTTTGACTCGTGAATAGCTTGAAATGCCGAAAACGAGTCCTGACACAACCGATAATGTTCAAAATAATTTTTGGCAAGTTTAATGTGGAAATAGATTGTGTAAATACTCTAAGTTATGGGAGAAGTATTTTTAAAGTGAATAAAAATGCTAAATAACATCGAAAATATTTTACGATCGAGGTTTTTGAGTTTTTAGTGAACCTGACACAAAAAGAAGGCAACCCGAGCCCCCTAGGATACCATATCTGGTTTTGAGCACAAGGAGGGGACAAGGAGGCTTGTTTTTAGGAAGGTGTCTAGTTGGTACATGTATATCTTGTCCCATTTGAATTTTAAACACACATAGTTACAAAAAACACACATTCTTGCTCTCTTTCTTTCTTTGGATGATCCGAGCAGCAACACACACAAAAACATACTTATTTTTGAAGTTTTGATCAAGAACAAGAAGGTCTAAGTCATCCGGGTTGATACCAATAGGCGTGGGTTCGTAAAAACAACGTTTGGGTTGTCGGTTTTGTGTTAAATCTAGTTTTCAAAACCCTCTTTGTATGTTTTCTACATTTTGATTTAACTTGTACTTTTAAGTGTTAAATGATGCATAGAAGCTAGTTGTACGGTGTGTTTGTTAAAAAAATCGAACACGAAAATTTTACGGAAAGATATAAAGGGTTGAGTATGGTTCGAACAAGAATAAAAGGAAATAAGGTTTTTGTAGATTTATTGTCGTGGTTGTGATGGTTGAAAAACATTTATTTGCTATGTAGCTTATTTTGGATATTGGATTATTTGGCTTATTATTAAGCATTTTTGGACTTATTTTGGGCTTAATGTGGTTCGAAAACCACAAGGTAATGAGCATAAGTATTTATGGTTATTTACCTCGTATGTCGTGTATTTGTGGACTATTTTGATAGCTTATGGTGATAACCGAATATACTACGTAGCGTATTAGCTTATTTAAAAGCTTATTATAGTTTTTGGGAGCTTACGGGCTCACGACCCAATAAGCCCAATAAGCCGTGACTTATTGTGGGCTTATTGTGGTCTGGGTTATTTTGTTGGTTATTATTTTGGGCTTATGTATTTACTAATGGGCTTTGTTATTGGGCCTAAACTATATATTATACATATAAATATCTTAATGGATCCTTATTGGGCCTTAAGGCCCAATACGCGTAAACTAGTCGTTTTATGAGGTTTGACGGACTTTTAAAAAGTGGAGTATACTTATAAAGTGATATTGAAAGTTGATTTGGAGAAATACGCGTTGGTAACGTTGGCGGAGAAAACGATTTTGTATTTTTTCGGGGGAAATGTGTGATATTTGTGGAAAATCATTTGAAAATAAAGGTTTAAGAACCTGGGAAAATTTGTATATACGTACGGCGTCATGTCGGACTGAAATTTCGTCAAAAAAAGTCTATAATTCGAATTTTTACTCAAACCGTGAGTTCTCGATTCAATGATAAAATATTATTATTTTTATTATTTTAATAAGTAGGGGACTAACAGAAAAAAAAGTATTTTTTTCCAAAACTTTTCTAAATTGCTTAGTATAATTAAACGTTTCGTTTCTTATAACTTAAATGATTGATTAATGGTAATTAATAGTACCGAATGGATTTACCGATATATACATATAAGTATTTATTATCTCATATTACTTATCTATTACATTAGCAAGGTATATATATATATATATATATATATATATATTATACTAAAGTATGAGTTGAAAGTAGGTTATTTTTGAAGATAAGTCATCAACCATCACACCACTGAAAACGTTAAGGGTGACCGTACAACGCGCATCTGACCTCTATGCATCAAACCTGAAAACTGTTTTGGAAATAAATGTCTAAGTGGAACGTTAATTGGATCAGGTCGTGTTCGAACGTCGTTGCATTTGCTTGTGTGATATTGAGTTTGCTGCTTGAGGTGAGTTCTCGTAACCCACTTTTTAAATCTTTTTTGTTGGGGGAAAATGAGTTTTGAACTATTTTTCTGAACTGTGTGAAATGTGGTTTTGTTTTGGGACAATTTATGTGCTTATGACTGCTGTGTGTGATTATTAGGTGGTATGATTGTTCTTGCATGCATCGAGGTACATGGCAAGGTGTGTGATTAGCATGGATTTGCTATGTTTGTGAAAGGTTGCCCTATTGTAAATGCTCCAGTACTGGTAGGCTTTTAGGTGCGTATAACCTCGGGGTTGCGACCCCAAGAGCGTTGGTACACGCCGGTGATAAGACTAGCAGGGATGCTAGGTCTTGGTACATGATTAGCGGGGATGCTAAGTCATGGGTTGTGATTGTTTTGCATATATTCACTTACAATTGTCCACTGTTTAAAATATTGGCACAGCGACTAGGTTTTCCTTTAAACCTACGAGCTCACCAACATTATTGTTGACGTTTTCGAGTATCATTTTCAGGTGAAGTTAATAATCAGTAAGGTTGTGATGCGAGATAGCAGACTTTAAGAGTATCCTATATGGATCATGTATTGAGAAGCCTTGCATTTGGTGTTTGTTTAATCTTATTAGTTTGAGGATTGTTGTTTTAAGATTTGTATGGACCCCTGCGTGGGCATTAGGATTTGTAAGTGACTATTTGATGTGTTCTTGTTGGGATTTCACTCAAATTTGTATTTGAAATGGATGATCTTCATGACACTTTTCATTAATGCATTTTAGATTTCTCTATTATGTATCTTGTGTTATGATTGATCATTCTTCGTCGCATACCCGTGTTTTCGCCTATGTCAGGGTGTGGCAGATTGGTAATCAGAGCCAAGGTTATAAAGAACTAGGTGGTTTGGCCTAGACTATAACCTTGGAACCTTCATATGGTTGCGTTATAGGATCTATGTGCGCGGTGTTCCGCTTATACGTGCTAATGTGGTTATATAGTATATCGTATTAGATAAGTCAATCATTGAAATGTGTGAGTCTAATGCTGGGTACGATTGGGATAGGATACGAGTATAAATACGGTGACCAATGTAGTTATAAACGTATCACGACTCACGTGTATTTAGTATTATCGCTCACACAAATCGGTGTTGACACCTTAGGGCCGTATGTGTATATATACATACATACATACACACACACACACACACACACACACACACACACACACACACACACACACACACACACACATATATATATATATATATATATATATATATATATATATATATATATAGGGTATATTAAGACCATCTATGAGTTAACCTTTCCCTCCTACCTAACTTTGCCCATGTTCTTCCTCGTGTGGATAATGCCGCCAAGGGTGATGACCCAAAGTGCTGGCCGGCCTGCTGCCGCATCACGAGGAGGGGGAACGGGTGGACGAGTTGGTAGATGAGGTAGAAGAGTAAGAGAGCCTAGGAGGAGGAATGTTAAACCAACTGGTGAACCTGAGGGTCAAGAAAATGACCAAGCTGTCGAAGTTAATAGGGGTGTGGATGGAGTCCCTGACTTCTCCACGATTATAGCCTAACAATTGCAGAATTTGCTACCTACTATTTTAGCTCAAGTAGGCAACCAAGGTAGTAATCAGGAAGACAATAGGAACCAAAGCAGCACTGCCATCAATAACAACATCCGAGGCGATGTTAGGAATGTCATTGAGAACAACGACCGTAGGGGTTGTACCTATAAGAAGTTCTTAGCTTGTAACTGGTTTCGTGTGTTAGGTATAGTATATATCTCTATAGTGCAAACTTTCACTAACCAAGATACCGTAAGTAATTAATCACTTAGGAAAGTAATTAATACACGGGTCGTAAATTCCTTGAAGAAGTCGTGAATTGATATTTGGCGATTAATTCGGATTCGAGTAAAGATGGTTAAAAGAGTTTTTGGCTTTTGAATATACTACAAAATTTAATAGCACAATAAACTATAGACGATTAAAGAAAACTAAAATCAATTTAACTAGCACGAAAAATTAACAAATGTGAATTAAAATCGTGAGCTAAAACGAGAATTTAAAATCTAAAGCACTTCTAATAACAAATTTAATTCCTAAAAATCACAAATTTAAAAAGAAAATTTTAGGAAAAAGAATTAGAATTTTTAAACTATTTTTGAATTTTTTAATGAATTTTTAAAGAAAAATGAATTAACAAAAATAAACTTTTTCTAAAAATTATCACTAAAATTTTACTTTTATTTTTCAAAAATACTAGATTTAAAAAGAAAATTTTCACAAAAAGAATTAAAAAATTTCAACTATTTTTCTATTTTCTATGAATTATTTAAGAAAAAGTTATTATCTAAAACCTATTTTAATTCTAGAAAATACAAATTAAACTGGAAAAATAAGGAAAAATGAATTTTAACTACTTAAGAGGTGCAGAAATCAAATGGAACAAAAAGCCCTAATTTTTATAAACTAATTAAGCCCTAATTTTATCAATTAAAAACTAAACCTAATTTATAAAAACTAATTTCAAAAATATTAAATCTATTTTATTTTTCCCCAAAAGACAGGGTAGAAAGTGTAATAAAGGAAAGTGAAGGGTAGGCGGGGTAACTGGTTGAAATTTACACTATAGTGAAAACTGGTACCCCTTAACTATGAAGAAAAGACAATTTAAACCCTACGATCTAGCTTATTTTTGGCTTATTGAAAAATGAAATTCTCAGCAAAAACTTAAAACTAAAAAAAGTTGTAAAGAGCTTATAGACTACAACTTTAACAAAGGCACTATCTACTTTTATCCACTCAATAAACTAGAAAATAAGCATTTTGCTACTGAATACAGAAACTAGGCTTTAAACAACTTTTCTGGTTTATGGCTTATTTCTAGCTTTTTACTGAATGAAAATGAAAACTAAAAGAAGATAAATGGAACTCAAGATGTATACTAGAGATATCTATAAAGAAATAAGGAGAAAGTTAACAAGAATAACAAGAAAAATGATCTTAAAAAGTGCAAGTTTCAGCTTATAACTGTTTTTAAGCTTTTTCTAATAAGCTAAAAAGCTTATTACTATATCTTAGAAGCTGAATTTTTGGAATTAAGCTAACCTATGGACTATGAATACACCTAGATAAAAGGTTTTTAAAATTTTAACTAAAAATAAGAAATCAATAAGAAAATAAGCTAGACTCTAATGCACTGCTATACTACTTTTTTTTGCAGGAAAAATAAGCTAGATTAAAAGCTTGATAATGAAACTTAAGTGATGATTTTTATAAACCTAATGGAGTTCTAACAAAGTGCAAAATTCTACTTTCTAATTCCTAATTACCTAGTCTAAAAAGACTACTAAAAAAATAAATAGCAACAACAGTTTAAACTGTTGTTGCTGATGCATTTGGCAAATGTATGAGTGCAGGCTGAGTTTTCTAGTTTAAAACCCTTAAACTGACTAGTTATAAGTTTCTAAATGTACTTTATCCAAAATTAAACTCTAAAATCCTATTAGACACTTAATCCTACAAATGCTTTCCACTTAAAAACTCCCCTGGTGCTGGCAAAGCTTTCAGCACTTAAATCTTTGTCATTCTACAAACTAACTCTTAAAATCTAATCAAAACTAGTTAACTATGGAATCCTCAAATGTATAAAAGGATTTGACAGATTATAGTTGACTTTAGAGTTCAAATACACTTTAACCCAAACACCTCTTTACTAAAGCTGTCAAAACTAAGATGTACTTAAAATCTATTTAAACACTAAAACTGCCAAAACTTTATACCTACTCTTACTAAAACTAAACTATTTAAGCTATTTTAACTCTAAAATACCTAGCTTATTAATAAGAAATAGCTAGTTTATCAGCTAGCTATTACTATTTATAATGACAGAATCTAAAGTAACGAGAACTTATTGGATTCTAACTACCAAAGTTTAAATCATTTGCATTTTTAAACTAATCTAAACAATTCTAAACAGGATTAAGCACAAGGAAAACAAAAGGAATAAGCAATATGAAATTAAGTAATAAAAATGCTAAAATGAATTTTAGAAAATAAAACCTGAAACTTGTAGTCTCAGTCACTAGCCACTCTATCTGAATGAGTGGCTAAAAATTGTAAACCTAATGGCTTCCAAAGCCTCTAAACCTGAGCAATAAGCTCAATAAGCTAACTTGAGCTTATTCTTCCTTAATGCTTCCAATTTGAACTCAATTGAACAATTATTAACTAAATTAGACTAAAAAACAGTATTTAAAAATACGGCTTCTAGAACCGGATGGTACTGAAATTGCTTGCTCGTTGATATTGTGTGTTGTGTTGATACACCTCTGTGATGATTTGCTAGATATTAAAACACTTTTTAGAACTTAGAAAGATAGAATAAGCTAATTGAGCTTATTTGACCAACTTTGGAATATTTTTGACTTTTTAAAAAAACACTTTGAACTTGTGTAAAGTAAAATGAGAAAACTTGTAAAAGCTATAAGAGCAACTATAAGGCTTTTTAGAACTGTATTTTAAGAATATTTAGATGCTTAAATCTCAAATATGGAACTTTTTATTAATAGCCTGTAACAATTACAAAAAAACTTAAAGGAAAATTACATAATGGAAATTTAAAATCTATTAACTAACTCCCCTAACTAAAGCACCTGAGTTCTATTTATAGAAAGGATGATGATGTGAGTTTCTTCATTTTCAAGCTTTGGATCTTTGTCAATTGGAATGTAAAGCGTTGATCTTGGAATTGACTGAGGTGTTTTGACAATAATAAAAAAAGCTGTTGCCACGTGGGCGTAGTGATTTGTAGGCTGCTTTAATACGACGTTGGTTGTGGTGAGGAGGAAGGGGAAAGGATGTTTTAGCCAGTTGGGTTTGCTGGGAATTAGAGCGGGAAAAAACGGATGGAACGGTTATAAAGAATTTGCCCCGCGTGTTTATTTTGAAACTTTGAAGAAATGACAAAAGCAGCCCTTGTTTTCATTGTTCCCAATTTGTAGTGTAAGATGACTTTCAAATATGACACTTCCGGCCCTTGTAGTTGAAAACTTCTATTTTCCCTTTTAAAAACAATTTTCTCATTTTTGCAACTTTAGTCCTTTGAAATTAGAAACTCCCCAATAAGCCTTTGAACTTTACAAACTTGTCAACATTGGTCCTTGGACTTCATTTGCTTCTTCATTGACTCTCTTCTTGTTGTATCGGGCTGCTCCGACTTTGATCTTTTCAAATCTCTCTCTTGTCTTTTCATTTCTTGTCGGTTTTTGATCGATTTTTCTCACTTTTGTCTTTGCACAATAGACACAAAAGCACTTGTCTTTTCAAATCCGGCTTTGATCTTTTCAAATCTCTCTCTTGTCTTTTCATTTCTTGTCGGTTTTTGATCGATTTTTCTCACTTTTGTCTTTATAATCCTTTCCTGCACAATAGACACAAAAGCACACATTTTTCTATCCTTTTGGCATTTTCTTGGCTTTTATTTGGCAAAATCCCGGGTAATTTATATATACAATTAAGATTTTATCAGTAACCCAAAAGAGTATGATGGTAAGGGAGGTGTTATAGTATATACCCATTGAATTGAGAAAATGGAGTCGGTTTAAGATATGAGTGGATGTAGGGATAATCAGAAGGTGAAGTACATTGCTAGATCGTTTGTTGGTAAGTCCCTTACCTGGTGGAACTCTCAAATCCACACACGAAGTCAAGAGGCCATTGTAGGTATGTCATGGGAAGACTTTAAGACTTTGACTAGAGAGGAATTTTGTCCGAGTAATGAGATGCAAAAGTTCGAAATTGAGTTGTGGAATCACGCCATGGTCAGTGCTGGCCATGCTGCGTATACTGATAGGTTCTTTGAGTTGGCTAGGTTAGTTCCTCACTTAGTTACCCCTGAGAACAAAAGGATTGAGAGGTACATTTATGGCCATGCTCCATAAATCCGAAGGATGGTGGCAGCGAAGGAGCCGACAACAATTTAGAGGGCTGTGCAGAAGGCTGAAACATTGACAGATGAGGCCGTTAGGAATGGGTCATTGAAAAAGAATACTGAGAAGAGAGGGAATAGTGAAGAACCTAGCAAGGATAGGAATGTGAGAGATGATAAAAAGAGGTCTAGGACGGTGAGTGCGTTTGCTACGACTTTATTCGACTCTAGAGCCGACTATAGTTTTGTTTCCACTACTTTTATACCTCTTTTAGGCATAGAACCCAGTGACTTAGGATTTAGTTATGAGATTGAGATAGCTAGCGGGTAGCTAGTAGAAATCGATAAGTTCATTAAGGGTTGAAAACTAGAAATAGAAGGTCACGAGTTTGATAATAATTTGATACCGTATAGAAGCGGGAGTTTTGATGTGATCATAGGAATGGATTGGTTGTCCAACCATAAGGCTGAGATAATTTATCACGAGAAGGTAGTTAGAATACCTCTACTAGATGGAAAGGTGCTTAGAGTGCTAGGAGACCGAAAGAGAAAGCAAGACATTTAATGAGTGCAAAGGAACAGAAACAAGAAGAGATGGTAGTAGTGAGAGATTTTCCCGAGGTGTTTTCGGATTACCCCGTAGTCGGGAAATCGAATTTCAGATTGAGTTAGTCCCTGGACCAATACCAATCGCGGAATCTCCCTATCAATTGGCACCTTCTAAAATAGAGGAGTTGTCAGGTCAACTCAAGGAACTCCAGGATAAGGGTTTTCTTCGACCAAGCTCATCGCCTTGGGAAGCACCGATATTGTTTGTGAAGAAGAAGGATGGTTCCTTTAGGATGTGCATTGATTATAGAGAGTTGAACCATTAAAAACCGTTATCCACTCCCTAGGATAGACGACCTGTTCGATCAACTTCAAGGATCACAGTACTTCTCTAAGGTAGATCTTAGGTCCGGATACCACCAACTGAGAGTGCATGAGGATGACATCCCAAAGACCGCGTTTAGAACTCGTTATGGACATTTTGAGTTGACAGTAATGCCCTTTGGTCTAACTAATGCACCAGCGGTATTTATAGATCTGATGAACCGAGTGTGTAAGCCGTATCTAGACAAGTTTGTGATAGTATTCATTGATGATATCTTGATTTACTCTAAGACCCGGGAAGAGCATGAAGTGCACTTAGGGTTAATCTTAAAATTGCTCAAAGAGGAGAAACTGTATGTTAAGTTTTCCAAGTGTGAATTATGGTTGCGAGAAGTACAGTTTCTTGGACATATGATTAATGGAGATGGTATTCATGTAGACCCTAGTAAGATTGAAGCTGTAAAGAATTAGGAAGCCCCTAAAACTCCGTCTGAAGTTCGTTTATTCTTAGGATTGGCAGGGTATTACCGTAGATTCATTGAGAACTTTTCTATGATAGCTAAGCCGCTTGCTGTCTTGACTCAGAAAAGTAAGACCTACGATTGGGGTGAGGAGCATGATAATGCATTTCAAATTTTAAAGGATAAGTTGTGTAATGAACCTGTTATAGCTCTCCCCGGTGGTCTAGAAGATTTTGTAGTGTATTGTGATACATTAGGTCTAGGATTAGGATGTGTATTGATGCAAAGAGGTAAAGTGATAACGTATGCATCTAGGCAGTTGAAAATCCATGAGAAGAACTACACCACCCATGATTTGGAGCTGGGTGCGGTTGTGTTTGCACTTAAGATTTGGAGTCATTATTTGTATAGGATAAAGAGTGTCATATATACCGATCATAAAAGTCTCCCGCATATCTTTAGTCAATAGGAACTGAACATGCGACAACATCGCTGGATAGAGCTTTTTAGTGATTATGACTATGAAATTCGCTACCTCCCTAGTAAGGCAAATGTAGTAGCTGATGCATTAAGTAGGAAAGAGAGAGTAAAACCTAAGAGAGTTCGAGCTATGAATATGACCCTTCAGTCGAGTATCAAGGGTAAGATACTAGCGGCTCAGGAATAGGCATTTGATGAGTCTGCAGGATTGCTGAAAATCATCTGATCAGCAGGCAGAAAAAGATGACACGTTTCTTAAAAAAAGGGGCAATGTGATTAATGGATATACGTGTCATATTCACATGTAGATCCCCTAAGTAATGATTTGGACAGGCGGTTTAAAGTAAATTGGAAAGAGAGCCCCATAAGAACAACTCACACGAATCTAAAAGTTCGTTAACAGGCAGAGTTCCATATTTTTAAGGTTTGGCAGGGGTATTAATCACCTCCGGGTAGCAAAAGTTAAATCACTATAGAACTGAATAACTTTCACCAATTGTACCATACGGTCTTCCTAAGAAAAAGATAAAGCTAAGTCCCAGCCCTAACCAATCGTGACTCAAAACGTGATAAGGCACAAATCACAAGGTTTGCTTGGGGTGAGGGACAGAGTATGCAGGCAGAACTTAATAATTAAATTTAATTATATTCTATTTTATTTTTACCACTTTGACCCGTGAATAAAGATAGTGTAATGTGCCTTAAGCTGGTTACTTCTAAAGCATCTTCTCAGACCACCAAACACGCCGAAAGTTGATGTGTCCATAAGAAGACTTTTGTGTTTATATTGTGATGCGTTCGAGCTTAAGGACTAAGTGTTGTGTGTTGATACCAATAAGAGGTGGAGGTTATAGCATATGCCATCTAAAAAGTTGAAAATTCCTAGAAGATTACACCCACCCACATGATTTGGTAAGAACGGTCGTGGTTGTTGTTTGCCGGTGCCCTTAAGATTTGGACGACATTATGTTTTGTATGGGACAAATAGTGTCATAATAATATACCGAATATAAGAGTCTCCAGCATATCTTATTTTTAGTCCAGAAGGAACTGAACAATGGCGACAGACAGCTACGCTTGGATAGACTTTTACGATTATGACTTGAAATTCGCTACCGTGAGACCCCTGTGAAAGGCAATTATTAGCTGATGCACATGAGTAAGAAAGAGAGGGTGAAACCTAAGAGAGTTCGAGCTATGAATATGACCCTTTAAGTCGAGTATCAAGGATAAGATACTAGTAGCTCAGGAAAAGGCATCTGATGAATCTGCGGGATTATAGAAAGGACTAGATGAGATGATAAAACATTGGATCGATGGAGCATTGTACTAACCTAGAATCGTATATTGGTATGGGTTTCCTTTGAAGGGTGATGTTAATGAACCTTGATATGGACAAAGCCTATATAGTCAAAGTAACTTTTAGCACCCTAGGAGCTGATAAGATGTATTATGACCTTAGAAATAGGTATTGGTGGCCAGTAATGAAGAAAGACATAACTTAAATATGTTAGTAGGTGTTTGACTTGTTTAAAGGTTAAGGCTGAACATCAGAGGCCGTCTGGCTTATTGCAGTAACCTAAGATTCCTGAATGGAAATAGGAGGGGATAGCAATGGATTTCGTTACCGAGGACTAGTAGTGGGCATGACACGATATTGGGTCATTATGGACCAAAGTTGACTAAGTCTGCTCATTTTCTACCTATGCGTGAGGATCTAGAGATGATATGTTACTAAGACGTCTATTTTGAATGAGATTTTTGCTAGGCATGGTGTGCCGATCTCGATCATATCTGATCGTGATAGCCGTTTCACGTCAAGGTTTTGGCAGTCAATGTAAGAGGCATTAGGAACCCGGTTAGACATGAGTACGGCTTACCACCTTCAGACTGACGGTCAGAGTGAGCGTACAATTCAGACTTTATATACAATGCTTAGTGGATATTGCGTCCACTAGACTTCGAGGGAAGTTGTGATGTTCATCTTCCATTAGTATACTTTCATACTAACCAAAGTTATCATCATTTTCAAGGTGTGAGATGTGCGCCGTTTGAGGCCATGTATGTAGAAATGTCATTCCCCGATGATGTGGGGCAGAGGTTCAGAGGCGTCAATTAATAGGGGCCTAAGTAGTTGTAAGAGACCACTAAGAAAATCTTTGCACAGATATTTAAGATAGACTTAAGTTTGGCGGCGTGAACACCAGAAAATATGCTAATAAAAAGGATAGAAGCACTCTAGAGTTCTAGTTAGGAGACCTATGTCTTGCTCAAAGTATCGCCTTGGAAAGGTGTGGTACGCTTTAGGAAGAAGGGGAAACTAGCACCTAGATTTGTTAGACCTTTTGAGATCGTTAAGAAGGTAGGTCTTGTAGCCTATAGACTTAGACTACCTAAGGAGTTGAATGGTGTTCATGACACGTTCCACGTGTCGAACCTTATTGAATGGTGTTCATGACACGTTCCACGTGTCGAACCTTAAGAAGTGTTTGGCTAACCCAACACTGCAAATACCTTTGGATGAGAACTGAGTTGATGCTAAGTTGAATTTTGTGGAAGAGCCTGTGGAAATCTTTGGGAGAGAGTTCAAGAAGCTTAAGCGGAGAGTTCAAGAAACGTGGACCTAAATTAACGTGGGAACGTGAGGACTGGATGAAACTTAAGTATCCGCATTTGTTTAGTACTAGTAGTAGCTGAATTGTGAGGTCGAAATTCTTTTAAAGGGGGTCGAATGTAACCTTTGCCCTTTTTGTGAGTTTGGATGTTCTAATTTAGTCCTTTGACTATTTAACTTTTGTCATTCTATGATAGAACAAGTATCATGTTGACGGTGGTGGATTTATATGATTGTGGTGTTTTATGGTTATATGGTGTATAATAATCCTTTTTAGAGGGTATTATTATGTTGATTATGTTCCGGGTGGTTTGACTCGTGAATAGCGTGAAATACCGAAAACGAGTCACGACACGTCCGATAATGTTCAAAATGATTTTTGGGAAGTTTAATGTGGAAAAAGGTCATGTAAATACTCTAAGTTATGGGAAAAGTATTTTTAAAGTGAATAAAAATGCTAAATAACTTTGGAAATATTTTACGATCGAGGTTTTTGAGTTTTTAGTAAACCCGACACAAATACACAAAAAGAGCATAAATATTTATGGTTATTTACCTCGTATGTCGTGTATTTGTGGACTATTTTGATAGCTTATGGTGATAACCGAATATACTATGTAGCGTATTAGCTTATTTAAAAGCTTATTATAGTTTTTGAGAGCTTATGGGCTCACGGCCCAATAAGCCCAATAAGCCGTGACTTAATGTGGGTTTATTGTGGTCCGGGTTATTTTGTTGCACTACTACAAAAAAGGCTATAAACACCCCTCCAAAAAGATTGTTTATGTAAAACCCTATCTCTATGACAAAAAACTAGTGGGAAGGGAATGAATGAGAATATGTTTTCTTGAAAAAACCAGTTTCCATAATAGAAATTGTATAAAAATTGGATTTTGAGGTGCAAACCACTCTTTTTTAATCAAGACAAGACATTGTTGTGTATCGTAACAACATGTCTCTATGTTGTTACTTTCCAACAATGGCCTTTGGCCTCTATTTACTGTTTAAAAACATGGCCTATCTTTGAACTTGTATCCGGTCTAATTTCCAATAATAAACGGGACTTTTGCCCCTTGAAAATTTTTAAAGCTTTTGAATATTTTCAACAAACCCTACCTGAGCAACAGTTTTATATGCTTTCCCCAACACACACATACCCAAACCCACATCCCAAAGCTGCTCCGACTGAGACATCTCTCCACCACCGGTTAATTGTACCAACACAAACTATATATCTATACCAAAGGTTTGTTAAAAATTGAATTAAATCTGTATTTTGTGGTAATTACTATTTATATTGGAAAATTGATATATTTATTTTGCTCAAGATAAGTTATCTGATTGTTTGAATAAGTCTTTTTTCGCAAATGATTTTAATGGTTTTTTTTATTGAATTAGAGTTAGTTTGGAAGGTGATTCATGTGGTTTAAGCTTGCATATAAGGTGTTTGATGAAATGCTTTATTTTGTTTATACTTTTTTTGTTGTTGTTGTTGAATAAGATGATGGATGTTTGAACTTTGAGGAATGGTAATATTCTTGTCTGCTTTCATCCTTTAGTCTGTTCCATTTCTAAAATGTTCAAAGAAGGTTTAATATTTTGTATTTTGTATGTTGCGTGTTAGGGACCTATTTAGCTTGGTATTCTTATGGATTTGTTTGAGTAGCTACACTTATGAACACATATTATCTCAATTATCATCACATGATAAGACTCACATTCAAATGGTGATGTCGGTTCAAGTTTCGGCTGATTGAATTAAGCTCGAAGGCAAAAAATAACCATGTAAGTCTTTAGAACTAGTTATTTGAACTTTTCATATAGTACTGCTATATAAGGGGGTTTCAAGTTAATTATTCAAACGGCTAATTGTATAAAATGATTTGGGATATACATGATTCTTAATGTAATGTTGTTTAGATAATGAATGCTTTGTAATATCATGTTGGACAAAGAACATGTCATATTATATTGTTTATCTACTTATTGTTTAAAATTAATAAAACCCCCAAATCTGAAGTGTTATGACTCTTCAATTATTGACTCCCAATGTATCATCGCAACCTCGTGCCTTATTGATCCTGAAAAACATGCTTAAAACGTCAACAAAAGTTTAGTGAATTCTTAGGTTTATGCAAATCAATGGTAATAACCGCAAGATTTCCAAGTTAGATTTAGCAACACATGCAAACATCATAAAAAGTATTACTTTTCCTAACTCTTGACACTGAAGCTCGACTAATGAATGCAATATATTGCCAATGAATGCCCGTGAATGAGGTTCTAAACCCAAACAATCCTAACCCGACATGTATAGCGTTTCGTTTCCAGCGATAGCTATTCACCGAACGGGGATTGCAATCCCAAATAGAGCTATCATAACATTCGCAGCTTCACTACAATGCAGTTCCCACATAACAACATGCAACTAATATTCATGATAAAGGGCTCAATGGGTTAAATCGCATACTTAGGCAAACACTGATCCTTTGTATAAAAAAGGTACACTTGCGTTCAATTTGTAAAAACAAAGCGCGTGTTGGATCAGCTACCCCAAAGATGTAAAACATTAAAGAACATTTCAAACATGAGCTATTATGAAACTCACGCTTATAGCGGTAGTCTCTGAATGATAATAAATATCCAATTAATCAGTGAATCACAAACCGCAAGTACCAAGTAAATACGTCAAGTCTTAGTCTACACATTTAAGCTAACGACTCATTGTATAAACTAAATTTCCATTTTAAGTTTATATATACTGTTATCACTTGTGTGGTGGTGCACATGGTGATTGTATTTACAATATTTATGGTTCTCGAGAAACGCGAAATCATTGTTAATAAATATACTTATTTATTAAGTTGTTAATTAAACCCGTTCAATGTCCGAACATCTTAATATTCGACCAATTTGTTAAGTGTTTCATTAATTCACTTTTGTTCACAAATATACCCTTAGGTTTCTTATAAATACAAAACAGCCCCTGGGTTTATAAATATACTTTATTTACATTTTAAATCCCAAGTTTCATTAATTACACAAGTAGTCCTTTAAGTTCACAAAATTGTAATTTAGGTCTTTATAGTTACACTTCAGTCCCTGGGTTTCAGAATGTTTCAAAAACAGTCCCTGGAGTTATCAAAATTCGAAAGTGACAATTTAATCCCTTAAGTTTCAAATTGTACATTTTTAGTCCCTTGATTTGCAAAAAATACATTTTAGCTCCAAATAAAACTCAACAAGTGGCATTTCTTTTTGTTAAGTTCAAACAAGTTATAAAAGCTATTTCGGCTTTTAAATAAGCTCATCGAGCTTATTTTTGGCTTAACGGGCCTTATTGGACCCGTTAAGGTCCGTTTAGCGTTTTAAAGGTCCATTATAGTTTTAATAAGTCTAAAGGTCCTCAATAAGCTCAGTGGGGCCTGATAAGCTGTAAATAAGCCCGAGGAGCTTATTGTAGCTTATTTAGAGCTTATTGGGCCCGAAAGCCAAATTGTTTACTCGACAAACACCCTTAAGGGTTTATAGGCTTTGCTAGTTCATTTCCAATTTATATTAAGCCCAAACAATTTGTTTTCTTTTTCAGCTTATTCAAAATAAGCTAATAAGCTAATAAGCACTCTTTTTGGGTCGGCTTGGGCCTGTTAAGGCCC
>BQNB010051080.1:0-13133 GCA_026074375.1 Tanacetum coccineum
AGCAGTTTTAAAGGAAAAATAACAAACTTTAAGCTAAGTTTAAGACTCAATAAGCACTTGGAAATAAGAAAAAGCTAAAAACAGATAAAGTTCAGCATACAAAAAGCAAATTACAACAAAAATTAAGAAAATTGATTTTGAAATAAGCTAGAAAAAAGTAAATAAAAAACTAACAGATTACTAACTAAACTATTTTTGGTTTAACTTAAAAGTCTAAAAGGCAATTAGCAGCCCTGTTTTTAAGCTAGTATAAGCTATTGTGAAAACTTTAAAAGTGAAAACAGATGAAGCTTGATATATAAAGAGCTTATTTTATCAATATCAGACTTTAAATCAAACTTAATCTACTCTAATTAAGCTAATGAAAACTGACTTTTAAAACTTTGAAGACACTAAAACAGTTTTAGACTTAAAGCCAAAATGGAAATTGCACTCTTAACCTATCTTACTTCTACTGCATAAAGGACTCAAAACAAGTATGAAATGAACACCAAAACCACTTATTGAAGATCTAAACAAATTAAGCCATGTTATCATACTAGATTACTACAGATTCAAACTAAGAGTAAATTGAACCTAACTTTTGAGATTTAAACTTTAAAAACTTATAAAGACTGGCTTTAGGACTAAGTTAAAGCTGATTGAATCTGACTAAAAAGCCAAAATGGCCTAAGCAGTACTAACACAAGTTAGTACTGCTTGTGCCAAACACACCTTTAAAAACTTATTTTGCATTTTTAAACTATGAAAGGTTAAATTAGGCTGATATTTGTTAAAACAGATTTAGTATTAAGCCAATTAAGCACTAATAAGAAATCATCAACCACAATTAAGCAATATCTAATAAGCTAGAACAATAAGCTATTAACTAGAATTTTAAGACAGTTTAACTCTTAAGCTAAAACTAGTAAGATCTAAACTATAAGCTGACAATATTAAACTATACTAAGATGCAATAAGCATAAATAAGCACTAAATAACAACTAAATAAGCAGATAATAAGCTAAACAGAACAATAAGCTAAAATAGAGAACTAGAGATTTGTACCTTAATCCCAGCTAAACAGGGATGTAAATTGCTCTTAAGAGCTTAGAATTAAGCTCCAGCTTGTTAGAAACAAGCTGGTATTGTCCATAAGCCCGTCCAATATTGGCTTATCATCCATAAAAAAGCTGAGGTAAATTTGTGGTGGATTTTTAGTGAAACAGTAACACTGAGTTAAAACAGTAATGAGCTTATGCAAATGACTTATAAACTGAATTAAGCTTAAATTGCATTAAGTGAAAACAGAATTTAAATTGATTTAAACAGTAATTTCATTAATCATAAAAAACTGATTACAATGCTTTTGGAAAGAAGATACATAAAAAGTAAATAAGCAATAAAAATAAGCTGAAATTAGGACTACTCTACTCCTAAATCTAATTTACACTAGATCCATACAAATGAAGAAATCCTATTCTATTTATAGTCAAAGAGTGAGAGGAGATTGTGCTTCTTGTGTTTGTTGTGTGAGAGGCTTGAGAGTGTTCTCCAAGCAATTTAATCCGAGCCCTTCAATTCCTCTTGTGCTTCTTTAAACCCAATCTAAACCCTTGATCTTTCTTAACCAATCAGCCTTCAAGGGATTGCTATCGTAGCTTTGGCTATTTGTGAAGTGGGGTTAAGGGGGGAAAGTGATGGGTTTGTTTTGGGGTGCAGGGGACGAGGTTGAGAGTGACAGGGATGGTGAATAGTGTGGGGTTTTGGCGGGAAAGGGGTTTTGGTTTTATTTGTTTGACTAGGTGTTGGGATAACGGGCGTTAAGGGTAAAGATGGGTTGAAGGACTAACGGTGTTAACCATTAAGGACTCACTATGTTAGTCCTCAAGGACTAACGGTGTAATGGCATAACAGGTTTATGGTTAAGTGACATGGGCTATTATTTGGGCGGGTTAAGTGTTGGGCCAGATTTGGTTATGGGTTGGATTTAATTAAATGGATTTAGGCTTTTTATTTAATAAATAAGCTTAATGGGCTGACTCGGCCCATTAACTTGGGTACGGGTTGGCCCAATAAGATACTTATATCTTCGGCTTTGGTTTTTTCGCGCTCTTTTCAATTTCGTGCTCGGTTTTGTTCTTTTTTGCTTTGTTTTTCTTCCTTTTGTGAATATCTGTTACCTGCACAACACAAAAAGCAAAGGGATAAAGCCGTAGAATACCAACGAACTTTTCAAAATTTATCTCGAACTTTGGATGTGTACTTCTAAACATTATCGAATGGTACGTGTACACTTTTAAAAAGAGTTCACATATTCACAATTTGATGACCGGGGTCAACGTGATAGTCTAGACACAATAAACATGTGGCACATCAATAACGTGACACATCATCAAAATGTGCAAATGAGAACACTTTATGTAAGTACACGTACCAAATCGATAATTTTTGAAGTACACGTACCAAATTGATAAATTTTGAAAAGTTCGTTGGTATTCTGCGGCTTTATCCCAATAGCAAAATAAGCATATATTTGGCATTTTATGTCTGTTTTTGGTCATAATTGGTCTTTTTAGCTCGTTTTATTAGGTCAAATGTATGTGTAATTAAGCACATACCACTTCGTTTGAAGTATGCCAACACACTAGTGGTTGCATTGAATTCCATACCACTATATAAGGAAAAGTGAAAAAATAGTTGCTGCTACAACATTTGAAGGTTACCAAAAAATGTCCATCATATATTTGGTCCTTTAATGACCTGTAATTGCTGAAAGTGAATGTCTGGAATTAAGTAACCTTAAGCTTCATGATGAATAACTTTTCCATTATTTATCTTTTCTTGATTGATTAACAAATTTACAACTACATGTACGCTAAACTTTTATGCATCGTAGCTAACTTTTTTTGGTTTATTTTACTTATTGCAGAAGCAACACCAAAGATGATTATAAGAACAACGGGTTAAAAGGCCTCACCCTCATCATTTGAAGTTACATTAATGTGGTTATTTACTAGATAATAAATCTGTCTTATGTGGCTTATGGAGATGGGGCCACTGCTTTTGGGGGTGTGTAATTGTTCCGAGCTTCACTGGTGGTTGCGTTGTTGCTGGTAATCACAACGAGAGGTTTATATCATTTTCCTCATATTATCTTATATTGTTTTTGTTACAGCTATTTTTCGTAAACGACGGTTATCCCTCATTATCTTGATACACTTTCCTCACTTGTTCTCAGATAAGCTCATTTGTCTAATAAAACAAAACAAGTTGAATGAACAACTAACTTACACTGTCGATATCTACTTTTTTCATAATCAATTGCGTAATAGGAAAATCATGAGGTTTATGGGTTTTTGTGTTAATGGTTGTTGGTGTAAAAAAGATTTTTTGTAGCAACGTGAGATTGTAGGTGCTAAAAAGTTTATGGGATGTTTAAAAAAGGACTTACAAACCTGCTTATATATCTGCTTATTGTGATTCGAAACTCAAAAAAAAGAAGGTCGCGGGTTTAGTGATTCTTTTTAGCCCAAAAACTCTTTAGCATTGCATATAGTGGTAGATACAAGCTCATACATGGTTGGTTATGTTCCGGTGGGATTGTTCCAGCATAATTTTTACAATAAATGGTGAAGAGGGTATTTTGAGTTGCTTACGGGCTTATGCTTATGCACCTAATAGCGCATGTTGTGAAAAAGAGAAAGTAGAGTTTTGTGATATATCAGATGGTCAGCTGTTTGAAATACACGTTACAGATTGACTTAAAAATATACACACTTGGCTTGCCTTTGAAAAATGATTCTTTATAAGCAATAATGACTAGTGTGAAACAGTCAAATACATATTTTTAAAGAAATTCGAGCAAGTGACGTCATATAGGTTATTTAAAGTTGGTGTTTCCTTTCGGCTTAATTACTATGCTGTCGGGTGATGGCTTTTTGAGTTTTTCAAGCTTAAGATTCATAAGCTCGTTTTTCTCATTTTGAAACTTTTAGGGCTTAATAAAAGTTATTTACGTCTTAAAAAGCTTATATGAAGCCGAAAAGTTTCAAAAAATGCTACCAAGTACCTTTTTGAAATATAATCCCACAGACCAAATAAGCATAAGCCAGCTATTTAATGGCCAAAAAGTTCAAAAAAAAAAGCTACACAAAGTGCGCTTATTGAAGCATAATCCCGTAACCAAATAAGCCATAAGCCGGCTAAATAAGCGGAAACACTGAATGTGTGCTAACAGCACAATATGCGTTTCTATGCTACCGTAAAACAACTATTAATCGGACTTAGAATGCTAAATATGATAATTAATCCTCGCAAATATGTTTGTTAGGTATTTTTAGGTCTTATTACCGGTGAAAAATGATTGAAAATTGAAGCCAAAACCGGGTAATTTATGGGTTCGTTCGCGCGACAAGATTGCCTATTATTTAATATCCAAGACAAAGTCCGTAGAAAAGTCCCCGAGCAGCACATTGAAAATAGCCTGAAAAAGTAAAATCCAACAATGCCCCATCATATATCATATGGCCATCCCGTAACGCCATTTTATGGGCCGGGCCAGCCCATTGCCCAAAAACCCAACTAAAGCCCAACAACAATTATAAAAACAAGTCAAATATTTATTGCCTAGTGACAATCGACCCTATGTCATCCCACACAGTGCATTTAATTAATTTCCTACATAACGACACGTGACCACAAAGCACTAGGAAATTAGAAACGAGATCAGTCATACGACGACACGTGGCATGGATATTTCATTTCATTTCATATTATGACTTAAAAGGAAGGAATGTAATGCGTATAAAAAAAGAATTGATGAAGTCCATGTGTCACCAAGGCATTGGGAGATCGAGAAAGTTATGAGTTGTCAGTCTAAGGATAGGGTACCGAGGCACAAATCATTGGAGAGGGGGAGGGGGCTTTAAATACAGCGTAAATCCAACGCAAAAGGGGAGTCTTTTTAGTTAATAAAAATTAGGTAGTTCTTAGTTTGTAGCCATTATAAAATAATAGCTTATTTCTCATGACTTTTAGCTTAATTTTCAATTTTGTAAAAGCTTTTTAAAGCTTATCTAGCTTATTGTACCAGCTTATTTAGTGAGTTATTTATAAGAGATCTGGGTTATTGAAATGATATATGTTTTTTTTAAAGTGCTTATCCTTTCAGCTTAACCTCTTTTTCTTTTCCTTTTAGCTTATCAGAATAAGCTCTTTTCTCTAGCTTATTTATACAGCATATTCTTTCAGCTTATTACGAATAGGTAATGGAACTAATTAGCTATTCCTTAGCTAATTGGTGTTGTTTACTTATTTTTTAATAAGGTTCGAAATATAAGCTATTAAATAAGCTATTAGGTTTAGCTTATGTCCGAATAAGCTGTTGCTTATTACTTAATTAGTTTCTCTCTTCCAGCTTATTTCTTTTATTTGAATAAGCTCTTTAGTGGCTTATTTGATATAGATCTAAGCATATATTGCTTATGTAAGTTTCGGCTTATTATAGTTACTTTCTAGTAAGTGCTTATTCTATTTATTTCATGCTTATTGATGTTATTTGATCTAGGTTTGAGTTTATAATAGGTTCATTTCTTTTGTCCGTTATCTAGATAGCTTATATATTAGTTTGGTTTGTTTAAGTGCTTATTTTGTTATAAGTCGTTTGCTATTTGGAT
This sequence comes from Tanacetum coccineum, assembly GCA_026074375.1. Lineage (NCBI taxonomy): Eukaryota > Viridiplantae > Streptophyta > Magnoliopsida > Asterales > Asteraceae > Tanacetum > Tanacetum coccineum. The sequence continues at coordinate 5,658 of BQNB010051080.1, forward strand.
TTCCATGAGCTTATTTGGTTCGTGATGAGCTTAAATATTTTAGATCGCGATTAGTGCTTAATCAGTTTGCTTATTATTGATGAGAAATGATTATTTGAACTTAATTTGAAGTAAAACTCATTTTAGACCGTTGATTTAGCTTATTAGTTTCATTTTGGTCACAAAGCGTAAGTTTTATTAAAGTGGCTTTATCGTTTGGTTGAGTTAAGATTAAATGTTTGGTTGTCTTGTGTTTGTTTATTTATGGTTGTAGGTTAGCTTATGTGGTTTTGCTGATTTTTGTTCTCGGTACATCATCAGTTCATATTGTCTCAATTTGAATTATAAAAATCTATCTTGGCAAGGGTTTGATTCTAATGCCGGAATACGTTTTAGTTGTGTGGCCTGAGTTTGTGTTGGGAGTTTGAGATTGTAAGGCAAGATAAAAATGTTGTGGTAACCGAAATTGCTTGTGGCATTGGTTGTGATTGGTTGGGTGTGTTACTGATTGTAGGTGGGGGGGTGAGGGTTCTAGTGCCGAGATGGTCACATCTAAGAAGTGGGGGTCGGTGAGAGAAGAAGTGTAGTGTTTGTTTAAAAAGACTTTCTATTTGGGAGGATTATGGCTGTCTGGGGTTCTTGTTTTAGTGTGTCTGTGCGCTCTATTGGGGGCAAGTCGACTATGAAGGGGGGGGTGGGGAAGGTTACGGTGTCGTTAGTTGGTACAAGTTTGCCTTGGACCATCCTTATAATTAATATTTTAGCATCCAATAACCGCTAGGCAATCTCCTAAACCAAATTCTATAAATCCAACCAAACGCAGGCCTAAATACTTAAACGAGTCCAATTAGATCTAACAAGGCCCAAGATAGATTTTAGAATTCAAATGAGAAAATAGAACAGATGGAGTACCGAGTGACAAAAATAAGCATATCAACTTAAGCTAGTCCTACAACTTTAATAAACTAAACTAGACACAAAACATTTTATCTAAAGCAACCAACGATTAAGCACTTTAATAAACTTTTACGCTTTGTGACTAAATGAAACTTAATAAGCTAAAACGGGTTTTACTTCAAATTAAGTTCAAATAATCATTTCTCATCAATAATAAGCAAACTGATTAAGCACTAATCGCGATCTAAAATATTTAAGCTCATCACGAACCAAATAAGCTCACGGAATCCAAATACCATAGACTTATAACCAATTAAGCACTTAAACAAAACAAACTAATATTTAAGTATATAGATAACGGACAAGAAAATGAACCTATTATAAACTCAATCTAGATCAAATAACACAAATAACATCAATAGCATGAAATTCTATAGAAATAGCACTTTACTAGAAACTAACTATAAATACAAGAGAAACTTAATAAGCAATATAAGCTTATATCTATATCAAATAAGCCACTAAAGAGCTTATGTGAACAGAAGAAGTAAGCTGGAAGAGAAATGAATTAGGCATTAAGAAATAGCTTATTTGGACATAAGCTAAAACCGAAAACTTATTTAATAGCTTATATTTCGAACCTTATTAAAAAATAAGTAAACAACACCAATTAGCTAAGGAATAGCTAATTAGTTCATTTTACCTATTGTATAAGCTGATGAAAGATAAGTGTTCTAAAATAATCTAAGAAAATACGCTTTATTCCGTATGCTAAAAGGAAATGAAAAAGAGATTAAGCCGAAAGGATAAGCACTTTAAAAAAAACATATATCATTCATAACAAAGATCTCTTACAATAGTCACTAAATAAGTTGGTACAATAAGCTAGATACCTTAAAAAGCTTTTACAAATTTGAAAATTAGCTATAAGTCATGAGAATTAAGCTTATTATTTTATAATGGTACAAAACTAAGAACTACTAATTTTTCTTAACTAAAAAAAAAAAAAGGACTCCTCTTTTGCGTTGGATTTAGCTTGTATTTAACAGCCCCCCCCCCCCTCTCAATGATTTATGCCTCGGTACCTATCCTTGGATAACAGCTCCACTTTCCCGATCTCCCATGCCTTGGTGACACGCGGCTGACTTCATCAATTCATTTTTTTTATACGCCATTACATTGTTCCTTTTAAGTTCTATAATATGATGAAATGAATATCCATGTCGCGTCTCGTGATGACTCGTCTCTCTATATCCTAGTGCTTGGTCACGTGTAGTTTGTAGAATTAATTAAATGGCACATGGGATGACATAGGGTGATGTCACTAGGCAATAAAATTTGACTTTTTATAATTGTTGTTGGGCTTTAGTTGGGCTTGGGCTGGCCCGGCCCATAAAATGGGTTACGGGCTGGCCCAATGATATCCGAGGGCATCGTTGGATTTCTTTTTTCGGCTCTTTTCAATGGCATGCTCGAGGACTTTTCACTACTTTGTCTTGATCTTAAATAATAGGCACTCTTGATCGCGACGAACCTGTAATTACCCGTTTTTGCTCCGTTTTCAATCATTTTTACCTGCAAGACATAAAAATACCAAACAAATATATTTGCAAGATAATTATCCATATTTTAGCATTTTTAGTCCGATTAATAGTGTTTTACAGTGTATAAACGATATGTGTTTTAGCACACATCAGTGTTTCGGCTTATATAGTCGGCTTATGGCTTATTTGGTTACGGGATTATGCTTCATAAGCGCACTTTGAGTAGCATTTTTTGAAACTTTTCGGCTTATATAAGCTTATTATGACGTAATAAACTTATATAAGCCCAAAAAGTTTCAAAATGAGCAAAAAAACGAGCTTATGAATCATAAGCCGAAAACCAAAGAAGCCATCACCAAGCTATATAAGCCGAAAGAAACACCCATACAAACCTATATACGTCTTGTCGACTTAAAAAAATGATTGACTATTTCACACCTATGTCATATGCTTATAAAGAATCATTTTCAAAGGAAGCCCAAAGTGTGTATATTTTAAGCAATTCTGTAATAATTCAAACAGCTGACCATCTGATTCTCACAACTCCTAACTCTCATTATCACAACATGGCATAGGTGCATAGCATAAGACCGTAAGCAAACTCAAAAAGTACCTCCTTCACCCGTTTATGTAAAATAATGTGAACCAATCCCCTGAAACCCAACCATGTATGAGCTTGTATCTACCCACTATATGCAATGCTAAAGAGTTTTGGGCTAAAAAGAATCACTAACCCGCACCTTCTTTATTTTGTGTATCAAATCACAATAAGCAAATAAGCAGTTTTGTTAAGTCCTTTTTAAAACATCCCATAACTTTTTAGCACCTACAATCTCCGTTGCTATAAATTTCTTTACACCAACAACCAATAACACAACCCATAAACCTCATTGATTTCCTACTTACAATTGATTATGAAAAGTACATATCCACAGGTAAAGTCAGTTTTCATTAAGACTTGTTTTTGTTTTGTTGCCTGTTTGGCTGAGTTAGATATGTGTGAAAGTGTATCAAGATAAGTGAGGGTTACTATAGCGTTTACGTTAATCAGAGCTGTAACAAAACATTATAAGATATTATGAGGATACATGATACTTCGCCTACATCGTTTTTGATTGAACCAGTAAAAAGCACCACCATTGGATGCTCGGAATCAAATGCCTCACCCCCCAATAGACAGTGCTTCATCTCCATAAGCCTTCATAAAAGAATTTATTTATCAAAAAACCACACAATATTATGTACTTCAAATGATGAGGGTGAGTCATTTTAAACAGTTTTGGTCTTATAATCTTCTTTGTGCTGTTGCTTATGCAAAAGTATATAAATAAACACATATAAAAAAGTTAGCTACGATGCATAAAAGTTTAGCGTACATGTAGTGGTAAATTTGTTAATCAATCAAGAAAAGATAAATAATGGAAAAGTTATTCATCATGAAGCTTAAGGTTACTTAATTCCAGACATTCACTTTCAGCAATTACAGGTCATTAAAGGACCAAATATATGATGGACATTTTTTGGTAACCTTCAAATGTTGTAGCAGCAACTATTTTTTCACTTTTCCTTATATAGTGGTATGGAATTCAATGCAACCACTAGTGTGTTGGCATACTTCAAACGAAGTGGTATGTACTTAATTACACCTACATTTGACCTAATAAAAGAGCTTAAAAGACAATTATGACCTAAAACAGACAGATAAATGTGCGCAAATATATCATTATTTTGACTATGTGGGATAAAGCGCAGAATTCCAACGAACTGTTTTCTAAATTTATCAAATTTGGTACGTGTACTTCACATATGTAATAATTATCGTATTTGGGTACGTGTACTTACATAAAGTGTTCTCATTTGCACATTTTGATGATAGTTTGTCTCGTTTTTGATGTGCATGTTTATTGTGTCTAGACTATCACGTTGACCCCGGTCATCAAATTGTGAATATGTGAACTCTTTTTAAAAGTGTACACGTACCATTCGATAATGTTTAGAAGTACACATCCAAAGTTCGAGATAAATTTTGAAAAGTTCGTTGGTATTCTACGGCTTTATCCCTTTGCTTTTTGTGTTGTGCAGGTAACAGATATTCACAAAAGGAAGAAAAACAAAGCAAAAAAAAGTACAAAAACCGAAGCTCGAAATTGGAAAAGAGAGCGAAAAAAAAACCAAAGCCTAAGGATTATAAGTATCTTATTGGGCCAACCCGTACCCAAGTTAATGGGCCGAGTCAGCCCATTAAGCTTATTTATTAAATAAAAAGCCTAAATCCATTTAATTAAATCCAACCCATAACCAAATCTGGCCTAACACTTAACCCGCCCAAATAATAGCCCATGTCACTTAACCATAAACCTGTTATGCCATTACACCGTTAGTCCTTGAGGACTAACATAGTGAGTCCTTAACGGTTAACACCGTTAGTCCTTCAACCCATCTTTACCCTTAACAGCCCAGTTATCCCCAACACCTAGATGTTTGTCTCAATACTAAATATATCAAAACCCCTTTCCACCAAACCCCACACTATTCACCATCCCTGTCACACTCTCAACCTCGTCCCCTGCACCCCAAAACAAACCCATCAATTTCCCCCCTTAACCCCACTTCACAAATAGCCAAAGCTACGATAGCAATCCCTTGAAGGCTGATTGGTTAAGAAAGATCAAGGGTTTAGATTGGGTTTAAAGAAGCACAAGAGGAATTGAAGGGCTCAGATTAAATTGCTTGGAGGAACAACTTTCTAGCCTCTCACCTAACAATAACAAGATGCACAATTCCTCTCAACTCTTTGACTATAAATAGATTAGAATTCTTCTTCTTGTTGTATGGTTCTAGTGTAAAAATTAGATTTAGGAAGAGTAGAGTAGTCCTATTTTAGGTGTTTTTTATTGCTTATCTTACGTTTTTTTTGTCATCTTCTTTCCAAAAGCTTTGTAATCAGTTTTTATGTTAATGAATTTACTGTTTAATTCAATTTAATTTTGTTTTCACTTTAATTGCACTTTATGCATTAATTCAGTTTATAAGTCATTTGCTATAAGTCAGTACTGGTATTACCTCAGTGTTACTGTTTCACTAAAAATCCACCACAAATTTACCTCAGCTTTTTTATGGATGATAAGCCAATATTGGACGGGCTTATGGACAATACCAGCTTGTTTCTAACAAGTTGGATCTTAATTCTAAGCTCTTAAGAGCAATTTACATCCCTGTTTATCCGGGATTAAGGTACAAATCTCTAGTTCTCTATTTTATCTTATTGTTCTGTTTAGCTTATTATCTGCTTTATTTAGTTGTCTATATAGTGCTCTATTTATGCTTATTGCTATCCTTAGTATGTTTAATTTGTCAGCTTATTGTTTAGAAATCATAGTACTAGTTTTAGCTTAAGAGTTAAACTGTCTTATAAACTTCTAGTTATTGCTTTATTGATTCTAGCTTATTATGATATTGCATTAATTGTGGGTGATGATTTATTCATTAGTGCTTAAATTAGCTTAATACTAATCTGTTTTAACAGAAATATCTGCCTAATTTAACCCTTTATAGTTTTAAAAATGCGCAAAATAGGTTTTTATAGCTGTGTTGTGGCAAAAGTCATTATAACTTGTCATTGAGAACTACTTAGGTCATTTTGGTTTTTTAGTCAGATTCAATCAGCTTTAACTTAGTCCTAAAGCCAGTCTTTATAAGTTTTTATAAATTTAATCTGCAAAAGTTGAGGTTCAATTTACTCTTAGTCTTGAATCTGTAGTAATCTAGTATGTTAACATGGCTGTTAATTTGTTCGTAGATAGTTTAATAAGTGTTTTGTGTGTCATTTCTCTTGTTTTGAGTCCTTTATGAAGTAGAAGTAAGATAGGTTAAGAGTGCAATTTCCATTTTGGTTTTAAGTCTAAAACTGTTTTAGTGTCTTCACAGTTATAAAAGTCAGTTTTCATTAGCTTAATTAGAGTAGATTAAGTTTGATTTAAAGTCTGATATTGATAAAATAAGCTCTTTATATATCAAGCTTCATCTGTTTTCACTTTTTAAGTTTTCACAATAGCTTCTACTAGTTTAAAAATAGGGCTGCTAATTACCTTTTAGACTTTTAAGTTAAACCAAAAATAGTTTAGTTAGTAATCTGTCAGTTTTTTTATTTACTTTTTTCTAGCTTATTTCAAAACCAATTTTCTTAATTTTTGTTTTAATCTGCTCTTTGTATGCTAAACTTCATCTATTTTTAGCTTTTTCTTATTTCCAAGTACTTATTGAGTCTTAAACTTAGCTTAAAGTTTGTCATTTTTCCTTTAAAACTGATGTTTAAAGTTAAGTTTCATTTCAGCTTATAAGGGCTTTTCAGCTCATTTTGTTTGATTAAACCTTTTCATAATTGCTTATTAGGATTAGGTAATTTTCTAGTATTAGCTTATTAGCTCTCTTTTGCTTATTTGAGTCTTATAAATCAAAACAGTTTTAAGCTATGGTCTTTTAGTAAGATTTAGCTAAAACTGTCATTTTCAATAAGTTTTTTCTAGCTTAATTTTGAGTTTTGTCAAAAATTTCTTTTATTAAAGTCGCTTATTTTTGTCTTAACTTTAGCTTTTTGCAAAAAGAAATTAATTTTTTTTTTTTCAAAAAGAGAGGCCACAGGGGTCGAACCTGTGACATCTCCTTCATAGCACCAACTCCTCAACACACACTCTCAATGCCAACTGCCCTGGGGTCTTTTTCGTTTATTACATTGCATCATTTAAATTATATAGTCACTTTTTAGTTTTAAGCTTATTTGCTTATTTGCTTTTTAACTGCTTATTTGCTTTTTAACAGCTTATTTGTTTCAGCTTATTTTCCCATTTTATTTTTATTAAGTTTAGATCTGTTCAAATTACTTTTCATGAATTTTTTAGATTTTTATAATTTAGTTTACTATTTTTTATGCATTTTTTAGATTAAAACTGTTTTTAATTCATAATAAATAAAATAAAAGTCAAAAAATATAATTCTTTTTTCTAAAATTTCCTTTTATCATTTAGGACCTTTAAAAATTAAATTTGCTTTTGTTGGG
>BQNB010051080.1:16895-41180 GCA_026074375.1 Tanacetum coccineum
CAGAAATCGTGTAGTGGAAGCAGAATTTCAAAGGTATTGTTTTTCGATTAATTTTTGTTGTTGTTATGTGATTTAAGTTCATTAGGTTAGGTAAGTGCTTATGGCCTGCTGTTATAAGTAAAAGTAGATGTATTGTATGGTAATGATATTGATAGTGTTTCTATTTGCGATGAAATATTGCAAATTAAGAAAGTGTTGGGTTTCGACCGTAGGTAAGATTCACTTTGGGTGAATTAAGTTAGTGTATGCATGTCGTTTGATTAGCGTTTTTTGTTGTTGGTTGTGTTAATCGATGGTTTTAATAATCCTGCAGGTTTTAGATGTTAGGTATTACTGCGAAAACCTGTCGTTCAATTTCACCCTTTAGCAGTCTTGGTTTGGGTATCAATTGCCTGGGCATCGAGTTCTCTTTATAAGATTTGTGTGTAGTTGCTTTTGGCTGACACCATGAAGTGAAAAAAAAGTATGAAAGCCGAAGAGAACATGATAAGCCAAGCCGCGGATGTTGAGTCCACATATCAAACGCAATGTAGTACCGCATGTGAGAACTATGTTTTTTTGTTTTTTCTATTTTCCTATCTTAATTGTTAATGTTGTACTGTTATTTCGATAAAAAGTTTATATGTTTATCTGTTCTAGGCAGATAAAAAGTTTAAAGTAATGAATTCAAGCTTATTTCAGTCATAATAAACAGCAATCCTAAAAACTCCAAAATTTTAGTGTGTAATTTGGCTAGTGATGTTTTAATATTTGTTGGTGCAGGCTATTAGTGGCCGATTCGGAAAATGCTAAGAAGCGATGAGCAAATACAACGGTGTGTCAGGAGTCGTGTTATTGACGAAAGTAGTGAATTGCTGGATAAGGTCTACCCTCCGATGACTAATGTCTTCTGCTTTCCTTGCTGGTAGAATGAAGTTAAGCCGGAGGTTAGCATGGTAAGTTGCTTGGTTTTCTCTTATAAGCATTTCTTTTGTCCAATATTTATTCCATATATCACAGAACATATGCAGCTTTTTGATTGACTATGATAAGCATCTCCACATGTACATATATAATTCAAAATGTCGTTTTTATAGATAAGTCAATAAACACTTACTTATCTGAGTACTTAATGTTCCTTGTTTATTTTGTTAGACTTTTAAACAAATCGTTGATTTTTTCCAGGTGTATCACACACACTTTATGATAGTAAGATATCATATTTGTTCATATCCGATAACTCATTGTTATATGGTGAATAAGGCCACGTCCATTTTTGCTCACATTGTAGTCCGAAAAAACGTTTTGCATCTCGAATGCTTATATAAAAAAGCTGGTGTTTGATTTGTTACTTAACAACCCTGTAAATAGATAAAATTGCCATTGTACCTTCGCAAAATTTTCGATGACATCCGCTTATCATTATTATTAAAAGTATAATGTATATATAGTGAGCAAGTTATGCTTGACCAATTCTTTGACAGAAGTCGCTTTTTTGACAATAGAATAACTTGTTCATGTGGAAAAATTCAGCTTGGTGCTTATCCGGTGTTTGTGACGGATGGAACCTCATCACCATTGGAATCTCAACAAGGATTATGCGAATATGCTTCTCTGTCCAAAGAAATAAAAAGTTTACAGAATGTGCTCAACAATGTGTGGTGTCGAGTATTTGGATTTTGTTTGCTCTTTTATCTTGCTCATTATGTTTTTACAGAGTGATTGTCACGGTTTAGAGGGAAGCGAAGGTTGGAATGGTTAATAGATGTGTTGGAGAAAGAAAAAGTTGAATAGTTGTCGTTATTCAGAGAAGGAGATGCAGTTGCGCCAGCATATGAGAAGTTGTTAAGGGTTCGGCGGTAGCTCTCAAAACCTAAGTAGTGAGATCCATGTCGTTATTTTTTAACCTCTGTTGTTGATTTATTTGAGGGTTTCTTGGTCGGTTTTAGGACATGATATAGACATTGCGTTTTAATCATCTAGGTTAGATGAATGCATCTTTATTTTATTGATTTTCTTTCACATCGAGAGTTAACTACTAGAGTAAAATAAAAAAAGGTTCTAGACACCCCTTAATTGACATGGCAACCCTCTTTAATATAGTAGAAACACATTTAGGCCGCAACGACAAATACCACTTAGTTGTGTAAAAGTGATTATTACATCTTTAATTATAAGTTAGTTTACCATTTGATCTTCTCATTCATCTTAAATGCCCCATTGCAAGTCAAAGGCTAATAGAAAGTATATTCATTGACTTCACAGTAGCTTTTCATGTTTCAATTTCTATTAGTGTAGAGCCTTAAATTTCCCATGATGATCCGAAGTGTCTAAAAAGCTAACAAAGTTTAATTTCAAGCGATTCAGGTCTACCATGGGCGTGTACATGTAGCTCGAGTTTTGAATTTGCAACAAATGGTTTACAAACACGAAAAGATTGACTGTGAATTGCTTTAATGCATATGGTTGCTCGGCATATTGAAGTGGCTGTAAAAAGTCAGAGTACTTCCCAAGTGGTGGAAGATTTATTGCGGCGTAAGTTCCTTTATTTTATTTTGAGTTGTTTGAGAAAAAGGTGGAAAAGGCACTTTCTCAAGTCGAGCAAGTATGTTTCAAAGGGTGGAAGCTTTATATCATTTTTTAGTGTTCGGGTTTTTGGTTCGGGAGAATAAGAAGCGCAGAAATATTGATAAATCACCGTAGACCAACAAGCTAGAACATTTAACGAAAAGAATGGTAAAAGTGAGAGATCTATTTCGTGACTCAACCGCTACAAATTTGTCGTTGTGACTATCCCTTCGGTAATCAGTTTTTTAAAGTAATTCTTACAAATTAGAAAGATAAAGATGGCTCACTAAAAGGTTCTCATTCTGTTTTAGGTGCGTATGGAAGGCTATGACAGTCAAGGAGTCATCACAGCTAAGGAATACTACTACTACTAGGTGCTGATACAACTTTGAATGACTATAGATCAATGTGCTAAGGGTTTTGTTATCCCAGCATTAATACACAAGTTAGAATATGAGTTTAAGATTTCAAGCAACATTAGTATTATGTTATTTAGTTGCTCCATCTGAATAAAAGGATTTAATGTGATTACCTGCCAATCAACTTGCAAACTGTTATAACACTACGATACTATGAATACTTAGATTCTATTTCATTATGATTTAACGTAAAAGTCGGCGCTCCCGCAGCGGAGCGCGGGTAAACCCACTTGTTGGAGACAAACACAAACTAGACCAACTTTAAAGAATTGTCATACATAAAGATACCATCTCTTTTTACAATGATACGATCTTATTTAAAAGCTATTTTTTTAGAACGGTAATTTTTTTCACAGTCTATATCACACATCTCATATATGTTTTCAGCGAGGCTTGAACCCACAACTTCTAAGTTGGTGAAAAACTCACATACTAAAAGATATCTTTGGTGGCCAATTGAGCTAGCCAAGTAGATTAAAAACATAGCTATTTTGTTAATTTAAAAGATATATTTAGTATTTAAAAATGCTAGATTAACCTATTTCTTTTTAGGGTGTTGCTAACAAATGTCCACTGGGCACAGGTTAATGTGTAATTAACATACACAAACTTTCTTAATTAACATAAAAATGCATTAAATACACATTAAATAAACGAATAAATTGTTATATTTAAACATGATTTTGACTTGAATAAACCCTTATTTAATGTATTTTTAAGTTAATTAAAAAAGTTTGTGTATATTAATTACGCATTAACCTCTTCTCAGTAAGCATTGGTTAGCAAAACCTTTCTTTTTAAACTAATATATATACTGTTTCTATAAATAGATAAATCCATATATGAATAACTTATTTTTAGTATCTAATATCAACATAAATATCTACTATAATTCACGAGTATCCTACCATTTACTAATCCGTCTTTACGATTTTTTCAAGATAGAAAATATTTACTCCATATTTACTCAAAGCAAAGATTTCGTGAAATTTTGAAGAAAAAAAAACATTTATTCGGATCACGAGAAATAGCTCATGCCCGGAATTTCGCATCCATTCTCATAATCTTTCTTTACAAGTCAACATGACTCATTGACACGTAGGACTAAAATGGGGCCCACTCATTTCCCTTACCTTTGCTTGCCTTCAACTTCAAACCATTGGTGCATTTCAAATGAAGCAAACCATAGGGAATGGCCACGTAGAGAAATAATATGATTAAATTTAATTAAAATATTTAAAAAATAAATAATGATTTCGGAGGGTTGCCGACTGTATAATTACAACCACCGCCTATCAATTGGATTTTCTCTTGTCTAAAATTTAAGCCGGTTTTTGTTTATTTCTCCGTATTTAAAGCATCAACAATGTTTACTCGTACGTACGTCTTGTACTTATGTTTGGAAAGTATTGGCTGGCCAAAGAGTTTTAATTACCGGAATAAGTATTTTATTCGGAATATTCGATTTTAAACTAGGTTAGATGATATTAATGTCAATTAATCGTTTCTAGTTTTAGATACAATATTTAGAATTAGGGTTTTGCTAAACTCTGCCCACTAGACAGAGTTTAAGGTGTAGTTAATAAACATAAATTTTCTTAATTTATCAGAAAATACATTAAATACACATTAAATGAACTTGTAAATTACTATAATTAACCAGAAAATGCATTAAATACACATTAAATGCAGCAAAACAATCCTTTTATAAACATAGTAACCCATGCCTAGTGGGCTGAGATTAGCAAAACCCTTAGAATTATATTATACATTATACAATCTATACAAAAGGTGGGCACCCCGACCCATTACGTTGGGTCAACCCAGTTTGTGACCCGCTCCGAACCGGTCCAATCGGTTTTGTAACCAAGCGGTTGCTCGACCCGTTCCTTTTTTGTGTGGGTTTTTTGTTTATTCAACCCGATCTTTGCGCAGTCCAACACTTTCTCAGATGATCGACCCGCTGCTCATTAATTTCCCACTAATAATGGAGTTCTCTTGTATGATTGCCAGCTGTAATCCACAATTGAGAATGATTATGGACTTATACACATTCATTGTGGGTATTTTTGATGGTTTTTTCAGTTAGTTATATTGGTTAAGGAGGAAGCATAGTGGTTTGATTTTGGCATATTCAACAATTTCTTATTTCACTCTTATCAGTCTTGATTGTGTAAAGTTCTTGATGTTATCAATCTTGATTGTGTAAAGTTCTTTATGTTATTAGGGTTAAGCTAATTATTAGGGTACCAAAAGCTAAAGCTATACCACCATATACTCAGATCAATTACTCAGCTCACATCTCTTTTCGATGCGGCCGACCTCTTCGTTGCCGCCGTTCATGATGTGCGGCGTTGGTGGTCGGTTGGTGACGATGGTAGCCTTAGATGGGTGGTTTGTTTGTGAGTGTTAGATTTGTTGGGGATTTGCATGGTGGTTGCATTTGAATTGTTAGGGTAAATTATTGATGTTGCATTATTTTATCTATGCCAAAAAAGAGGGAGAAATCAATTCCAGGTTTGTGACTTTTGTGGTTCTTTTTCATTGTTATTTGAACTTTGGCTGATCCTTTTTTGTTGTTTATTCAACCTGATCTTTGCGCAGTCCGACACTTTCTCAGATGATCGATCAGCTGCTCATTAATTTCCCACTAATAATGGAGTTCTCTTGTATGATTGCCAGCTGTAATCCACAATTGAGAATGATTATGGACTTATACACATTCATTGTGGGTATTTTTGATGGTTTTTTCAGTTAGTTATCTTGGTTAAGGAGGAAGCATAGTGGTTTGATTTTGGCATATTCAACAATTTCTTATTTTACTCTTATCTGTCTTGATTGTGTAAAGTTCTTGATGTTATCAATCTTGATTGTGTAAAGTTCTTTATGTTATTAGGGTTAAGCTAATTATTAGGGTACCAAAAGCTAAAGCTATACCACCATATACTCAGATCAATTACTCAGAACTCGCATCTCTTTTCGATGCCGCCGACCTCTTCGTTGCCGCCGTTCATGATGTGCGGCGTTGGTGGTCGGTTGGTGACGATGGTGCCCCTCCCCCCTATACCCGGCTGTTACCCGTAACCCACGCACCCGGTGTGTGTTAACCCATAACCCGACGCACCTTTGGTGCTTACCACCAACCGGACGCACCCTAAATGATTATAGTAACCCAAACAAAACGCACCATGGTGGTGGTTTTAAACCCGGACGTAGGTGGTGGTGTTGGTGCGTCGGTGGTGGTGATGATTATGATGATGGTGTCAAGATGATGATGATGGCGGTGGCGTGGCGTGGCGACAGCGGGTGATGGTGGTGGCGAGTGGAGGCGAGTGAGGTAGTGGGTCGGGTAGATCCGGTCGTGAGGACTATTTTTGGTTTTGATCAGAAAATCCTGCCGGAAAAGTTTTTCGGCGGCGGTGGAGTGGTGGTGGTCGGAATTCGGCCGGAGAAGATGACCGGAGGTGGTCGGAGGGTGGTGGCCGGCGGCCGGAAATTGGGGAGAGAGAAGAGAGTGTGATGTGGGTGTGTGTGTGTGTTTCATTTATGTATAAATGAAATAAATATATATAATTTTATATATATATTAAAACTTTAAATCAAAAGTGACAAGTTGAAATAGTCCAGGGTAAATTGTGAAACTTTTTAATATACTTTTTGATAAAAGCGGTTCGGGACTCGTTTGAAGGACTTAACGGATGATTCAACTCTTGAAACTTGCGCCATTGTTTTCCGAATCATTTTTCTGATAAAAATGAGTATTTACTTGATAATGTTTCATAAATATTTTATAACATTTAATAAAATATCTGTTATTCATTTTGTGATCCGGTTTCGCCTTGTCCGAAATAAAATTGGATTTCAACTCGAGTATTCGCGTTATCCGTAACGCTTTTAATTAAAATGATGACTAATTTATTTAATATTTTTATTAAATAAATACTGATAAATAAAAACAAATTTAATTGTTTTTGTGTGTCCGCGTTGTATATTGTTCGAAAAATGTTTGCGGTGCTGTTTTAGCCCTTTTCGGCTCGTTTCCAGGTCTCGCGCAAAACTAAAAAGTTGTCAGGAATGTCGTTTTACATCAAATTGCTTTAGGGTCCGAGCTGTGAAAACGTGATTTAGATGGTTGTTCTTGTAAGTCAAGCCAGACCTAAAAGTCGAAGGGGTAAAATAGTTATCTTAAAAATCCGAAAATTCTCGGATGTTACATATATTGCATTCGGATTTGCTTATATGTTGTTGTGCAGGCGGCTACTGTTTGCAAGGGCGGAGATCTGTTGGAATATCTCCCCCTTATCCGTCAATTCTTCCATAGCGCTTCCTAGTTTATATTTAGTCGTATTGTGGGGTCTGTGGACATTCCGACCTGAGTAGCCATACGAGAGTGATAAATCACAGGCCAAAACGGGTGGGTTTGTGGGCTCAAATGGGTGTGGGTTTTAAGGGTTGAAATGGGTCGGTTTGGGAGCCAAAATCGGGTCATTTAGATGCTGATATGGGACATAAACGGGTGCGTTTAGGGGCTGAAATGTGTGGGTTTGGGTGCTGAAACAAGGGCTGGAATCGGTGCGTTCGGGTGCCGAAATGGTGGCCGATGAAACGTATGGGTTTTGGGGATGGAATTGGTGGGTTTGGGGCTAAAATTGGGGTGTTTAGCATTACTTTTACAATGAATAGTGTGTTTATGGAAACAACGTTAGTCTTAGTGGCGAAGCCCGTATCACTTTTATCATAAGTTTTGTTGGTCATATGCAGGGTCTGATAAGTTTTGGAGTTACCTCTTTACATAGCCATATGGCGTTAAAACAAAACTTTATTAATGAAGAGTCAAAGGAAGCTTGAGATTACGTATTTAAATTATCTGTTTAGTTATAAAACAAATGAGCATGTTTAAGTGTTTGGCTAAAACACTTTTATATTAGCCATAGTAAGCAGTTAAAACTTAAATATGTTAGTTGGTGTTATTGCATGTCTTATTTATGTTGAGGATCAGATAAGAGAAGATGTTGCACATGTTGTACAAACTTTAACTGGTCAAGGAATAAATGTATACTTGCTTTCTGGCGATAAAAAGAGTTCGGCTGAGTATGTTGCATATGTTGTTGGTATTCCAAAGGACCAGGTACAAACACTTAATCCTTCATTACCTTTCGTTTTTGCGATTTGTGAACCGTAGTGATGCTTTTTTAATTTAAAAAGAGTACATCTTTATAGAATGGTCCATGTAGTTTGGCCCAACGCACTGAAATTGTCGCCCTTGGAAACAAATTGCATAAATGGTTGAGTTCTTAGGGATCATTTATGAAATCAGTTTTCAAGAGCGACAATTTCAGTGATTATTAGCAAACTCACAAAAATATAAAAGTTCTTTTGCAATATCAATATAATATTTACTTCTATTCGTGGTAGGTGTTATATGGAGTTAAACCTGATAGAGAGACCTTTAAAGGATCGACACGTAGTTGCTATGGTTGGGGATGAAATCAATGATGTTGTTGCCTTAGCATCATCACATGTAGGCGTTGCCATAGCTGGAGGCGTTGGAGCTGCCAGCGAGGTCGCTTTGATTGTTCTCACGGGTAACAAAATTTCACAGGTACACACTGTTGTTCTCATGTGGCAACTCTATGTTATACTAAATAGTAAAGCATTCTTAATAATTAATGAATTAAAACAAACTTCAGGATTTCAATGTACCGCGTCCAAGATCAAAACGAGGAAATATCTAAAAAACATTTTCAATTATCTCATTATTCGTCTGTGTTTATTAGTCTCGTGGAAAACTAAAAGAGGGGGTTGAATAGTTTACCGCTTTTTAATTTAAGGTTTTAAAGTTTTTATAAAAATTCTAGATTCGACTTTGTGTGAATTCAATACTTGCACAATATGAACAATATACTTATCTAAACAATTAATAGGATAGTATGAAAAATTAATGTAAGACAAGAGATAAGAGTAAGAACGATCAAACCACAACGCAAGAATTTATAGTGGTTCGGTAACGAAGCACCTCTTCGCCCTACTCCACTCCTCGAGCACCTAACTCAAAAGTTTTCTTTAGTGTATCAACAAGCTCCCTTATGGCAGAGAAAACCTTACACAACTTTCGCTTATCTTGATTTTCGAGACTAAGCTTGATGTCGAGTTCTAATCTTAGCTAGAACCAATCTACCACAACTTCACAACTTCACTACACAACTTTGCTTCACGACTTGATCACGACTACACAACTTCTTCACACCTTAGTTATCTTCACACCACTACTTCACCAAGCCACTACTATAATCACACCTAACTAACACTACTAGGAAAGATCACCAAGATCCAACTATACTTACAACAATCACCAAGATCTAACTACTACACAACTTTACAAGATTTACAAATGATTTACAAGTTATGATATGGATGCAATAAGATTGCAACAACACACAAAGGTGTAATACTTCTTCACTTGATGATGGAAGTATTCTTCTCTTGCACTTGAGGAATTGAGCTTGGATCACTTGGAAACAAAGCTTTATGATTAGATGATCAAAGGATTTTAATGAGATGTGTGGGCTGTTTTAGAACAGAAAGAATGAGTGCAAAAGGTGAGAAAATAGTGGGGAAAAGTCCAGTATTTATAGGACAAACTGGAGGAGCGTCTACCTATGGGCGGTCCCCTTAAATAGGTGGGCGGTCCCCTTAAAATTAAGGGGGCCGCCCGTGTATTTAAGGGGGCCGCCCTAGACTAGGCGCTCCCCAGTTTGTCTTTTGTGTAGGGGGAATTTTCTGGAACTTTTCTAGCCGTTTTAGGTCCGAAAATTTGAAATTCAAAATGTTTATTTTGAATAAAACATTTCTTTTAATTGTAGAAAATGTTTTGTAATGTTTATAACATTTTATAAAAGTGTGAGGTTGAATAAAAATTTCCTTTGATCATAAAATGCATTAAGCATTTATTTATTCATACATTTAAGTGATATAATTTTCGAAATGAAATTTTACTACTAATTACTTGTTTACGTTTAATTTTACATTGAACGTTTTTATATTTTGTGATTATCAAAACGTAAAGATGTGAAAAATATTAATAATGTTTTAGGCATTATTTCTATCAACAAGTCCAACCGGAAAACATGTATTTCTACTCTGTATTAGTATAGTTCACATGTTATATAAGATGAGATAAGTTTATTTGTCTGTCGTGAAAAAGTTTTTTTTGTTAAAAAACGTTCTGTACAAAACGTCCCGCAGCGAAGCGCTGGTTTACCATCTCGTTCTGTAAAATATTGAATATGTAGTAAATCTGTTTCCATTGGAACAACATTAGTGAATCTAATCCTTTGGTACTGTACTTTTCATGGGTGTAAAGTAAATCTATGTGTTTATAAGACCTCTCTAAATAGATTGGCAACGCGTACTAATCTTAATGACTCGTGATGTTAACATCCCTTCTAGCCACTGTCTCTTTTTGGACAAGGAAGAAGATATAATGCATATAGTAATTAAATGTCCTCGGGTCTTGGCGATTTGGAGGTAGTGGCAATAAGTCACCCCTCCCCTTATTTTCGCGTCGTTCATTGTTAATGATATAGCTTTGTGCTCGCTTAAATCTCATTGTTGCCCTCATCTCAAAAAAGTTATTTATGGTGTGTTTCGGTGAACGCTTTGTGGGTGGTTTAGAAGCGCAGGAATAAAGTGATAAGTTAGTATTGAAAGTGTTAAAAAGGTGGAAATTGTTTCCTTCATCTAAAGAATTTTGAAGACATCGATTTTGGCCTGTTACTCTCTAAAGCCAGCCTCGTTGTGCCGTTGGATACGGAACCCAAGGTTGCGTTTAGTTGGAGAAAAAATTTCTTATTTTGTGTTTTCAGATTTGTAAAAAAAATAAGGAGATTTATTTTTCACAAAACATAGAAAACGCGTTCATGTGATACTGTTTTTCATTCTCAAGAAAACAATGAGGGTTACAAAGAAAACAAGAAAAACAAATAAAATGTGTTTTGTAGTTTCCCTTGTTAAGTTGGAAAATGCATGTTTTGTGTGTTGTAAAGAATTTTGTTGAAAAACAATGATTTGAACGCGATCTTTGTTTTTCTTGTTTTCCACAAAATATTTTATGGAAACAAAGGTGTTTTCTCCCAACTAAACGCACCCTTATAATTTGCTCACAATGTAAGTTTTATTTTTTTTCTTAGTTTTGGTTTTCTTTTGGCTTTGGTTTGTACATTACTTTTTGTTCTAGTTCTCGGCCTCCTCGAAGCCGGTTGTTTTAATAAATTCTCAAAGCTTTTCAAAAAAAATAACCAACTTAATATCTCACAATTACACGTTACACTTTAAGTGTATACTACATATAAAACATATATTCACACAAACCTTGAAATCTAAATATGAAAACTGAAAAATTAAATGCTGAAAATATTTAAAGAAACTTTGTCAAATCGTTTAATGGTTTAATGGTGATTAATAATTTATCTATGGTAACTTTTCAATGACTAAACAATACATGGCTGTATTACATTCCACACGGGTGACTATATAAACACATTAACCTAAAACACAAATAACCTCAAAACCAGATCTGCTATCTCTCATGACCACCACCGCCGGTCGTCACCCCACCATCATACCTCGCACCGCCGTCACCACCGCCACACCCGCCATTCCAGTGAATCGTTACATGCAAACAACCCTAAAAAACATTCGACACATATTCATCCCTTAATATTCCTACGCATGATTGCATGGGACACATAGCTCTTATCCCTTAATTTTGTTTATGCCGTATGTGTAATATCTATTCACATGCACATCTGTATGCTTGATACTCGTATGCGTGTATACATAATCACATGCATGAAAAGAATGATTAGCTTTTATCATATACATACGATTGACTGTTTGAATCCCTTTGTGGCATTCAATCGTGTATTGTCAACGAACATCAAACCCTAATTTGCTTGTGGTGTTTATTCGTGAAGCAATCACTAACATCCTAACGTGCTCGTGTCACGTGTTGTGTGAGCAACCAATAGAAACGGTAATTTAACCGTTAAGTTCAATAATCAAGATCTACGCTTGTTTATTGATTTAACTTAATAAACTAAAGGTTAGTAATATTTATTTATTATTTGTGTGTTAATCTTTATCTAGGATCGCCGAAAATGTAAGTCTTTGAGTATGTTTTTGTTATATCTAATGAATGTTATTTTGTTTTGTTAGATCTTATTTTTCTTTTCAGCCACCATTAACCATAGCATGCCGTCGCTTGCTGCCGTCCTGCCGAAAGCTTGGCCGAGTGTGGCCAGCCACCTTAAGTTCTTGGTGATAATTGTATAAACTTAGTTATAAAGTTGTATTCAAGTTTGTTATAAGAATTTGTTTTTTTTTTTGTTAAGAATTGTTATTATTTTTTCAAATGTTTATTTAATTTTGAAAATTTTTTGTGTATTTATTTATGTAAGATTACTGGTGTGTTATAGTGTGAACTCTTTAAATTTATTTATGGTTGTTAGTGTCGTTTTAGTTTATTTGTGGCTGTCTGTATTGTTATAGTATGAACTCTTTTAATTTATTTATTATGTGAATTTTGTAGTTTAACTGTTAATATGTAAATTTTATAAAAGTTGTGATTTTATGAGTTGACTTCGAATGAGTAAAAGTTAAAATGAATATATGGCAAGTTCAATCAAATGCGTAAAGTCTTACTTTTAAAAATGAATTATGCTCACGTTTGGAAAGTATTCAAAACGTGTCATAATACGTGATGAAAAATATTATGATTTAATGGCTGGACATTAATTCATGGCTGGCAACTCATGAATGTAATATATATTTGGCAACTCTTTAAATAAATTGTTGGCGACTTTATATAGTTGTGATTTCGTGAGTTGACTTCGAATGAGTAAAAGTTAAAGTATATATATGGCAAGTAATCAAATGAGTAAAGTCATACTTTTAAAAATGAATTATGTTCATGTTTGAAAGTATTCAAAACGCGTGGAGGACTTTTCGTCATTATCTAACTTGGTTTGTTACAAATAAAAAAGCTTATAAATCACTTCCTTAGTTGAGATTATGAATTGAGTACATTAGAAATTACATACAATAATGAGCAAACTTGTGCATTATGTTCCAAGCCAAAAGTTTAATATAGACCCAATATTTTTGACATAAGACCCATGAACCAATAATAGTCAACTCATTTTTTCCATCAAAAATAAAAAAAACTTATTTTTTCCACAATCTATTTTAAAAATTAAATATCGTCACAACACTGTTAATCGTTAACCAAAATAAAATATACATCGCGACGAGAATTAGATTATCTTTCCCTATAGAGTGGGCGACACAATGTACTTTTCGACAACTTTTTTTAAATATTTTATAAAAGTCATATATGATTTATGAGAATCATATATGATTTTAATGAAATCATATTATGATAACCGTTATACAATCCATATCTTGATTTTTCGCAATTCGTGACTGAAACAAAATTGAAAAAAAATTCGTGGAATCACAAATCATAATATGATTTTAAATGAAATCATATAGATTATTCGCGCAGAATTCGTGGACTGAAATGAAAATTGAAAAAAAGTTCTTATAATCACAACATATAATGATTTTTATTGAAATTCATAAATGATTTACATGAAATTAATATAAGATTTTTTTTCTTTCATGAAATCAAATATGATTCCGTTTATGTGAATTTTGTAGTAAAACTGTTAATATGTAAATTTTATTATAGTTGTGATTTCGTGAGTTGACTTCAAATGAGTAAAAGTTAAAGTGTATATATGGCAAGTTCAATCAAATGCGTAAAGTCTTACTTTTAAAAATGAATTATGTTCATGTTTGAAAGGATTCAAAATGTGTGGAGGACTTTTCGTTATTATCTAACTTGGTTTGTTATAAATAAAAAAGTTTTTAAATCATTTCCTTAATTGAGATTATGAATTGAACATACACTAATGAGCAAACTTGTGCATTATGTTCCAATTCATTTGTAATTTAAACACACTTTGATATCAATGGATGTCATATAAACATGTCATATTCACTAAATCTATCTTCTTAGTATTTGTAAACCTTTTTTCCCCGTTATAACTATTTTTTTTATGTTTTATTTAATCATGCTATTGTTTTATAGGCAATTTCAGCAAACTCTCCAATCAATATCACGTACAACTACAAATGCGTTAGTGAAACCAGTAAAAGAGTTCAACCAAGAAAGAGTCTACACCTCAAATGTCGTGTACCAAGAAGTTTTACGCGACGAGTAACGTGCGGCGTTAATTATGATCTGATAATTGATGTAATGTTTTACTTTCAGTTTCACTACATATTTTTATATGTTGTTTAACACATGTTAAGAATTTTTTCACGTTTGCAATTACATTCTTAGCGGCCGATAATTAACGATATACGATATTGTGATAAGTGTTTCATGTAACAAACACTTACCACAATATCGCATATCGTCAATTGGTCGCCGCTATAAATGTTTCCTTTTTCTTTAGTTGAATTATCGCATGTTACATGCGTTTGCAATTATATTTTGATCTTTTCACGTTCTATTTTGAATGTTACACGAAACACTTACCATAATATCGTATATCGTTAA
Organism: Tanacetum coccineum; assembly: GCA_026074375.1. NCBI lineage: Eukaryota > Viridiplantae > Streptophyta > Magnoliopsida > Asterales > Asteraceae > Tanacetum > Tanacetum coccineum. The sequence continues at coordinate 31,488 of BQNB010051080.1, forward strand.
TTATCTGCCGCTAGGAATTTTCGCCGCTATGCGCGGGTACTCGTCTAGTCTCTAAATCGCAGAAATATTTTCAAAACCATTACATAGTGTTATGATTAACTTTGGTATATGGACTATGGAGTATCTTTTAAGTTAATTAATCCTGTTATCTTTGAGTTCCTTATAATTTTGTCGAGGTCGTGGCTAAATGCTAGTAGTACACAAATACGACTTATCGTGTCAGTAACTTGCAAGAGCATTAAAAACTCATTATTACATGCATTTAAGTATTGTCAAATTAAACGCATTCTAATTAAGATCTTGAGTTACATAATTAAAGAGGTGCAATTATGAATAGTTGAATAATTGAAACGTCTCTTTTGACTAAAGCCGCAACAAACACTATACACGTGCTATTAATAATATGTAAATAAAATTCGGTTAAAATTTTGTAAAATGAAGCAACTCAAAGTATAAATCTATCCACTTTCAAACCGCATAAGTGTTTTCTCTAACGAGTAATTAATAAGACAAGCAATTTGTTCGATGTGCTTAAATTGATGGAAAAAACATTGCGAGTACGTGCATATTTCTCTAAAGAATAAAATGATAAGGGAATTTTGTTAATTTATGTTCACCAAACATACTATACGTACAACTTACAACATATTTAATACACTAAAAGTTATACTCCCTCCGTCTCATTTTTATTGTCCACGTTTCTTTTTTTAGATGTCCCAATTTAATTGTCCACTACTAAAAATAGATAGAGAATTGTGATCAAGTTTACTATATTACCCTTGTTTGAAATTAATATTACAAACTTTAAAGAAGACTTTAATTAATTAGCTAAGGGTAAAACTGTCATTCTGTCAAAAAGTAAGAAAGATAAAGCAGTAATAAATGCACTTTTCTTAAACTGTGTGTTTTTTATCGGGGGACAATAATTTTAGGACGGAGGGAGTACACAAATAAAAAATTACAGGTGATGAATATTAGTTCAAACATGAAAATTAGGAGGTTATTGTAGTGACAATTCTTGATACATAATTTACAAGTCTCGTGATGATAGCAACAAGTTTGCCAGCTATCCGAAAATTGAATACCAAAGGAATGGTCACGTGACCGGCAAAAGGGCCAGATGTCACTAACAAATTAACCTTTTTTTACCTAAACATTTTGTGATGTCGGTCCTACTGCATGTTGCCATTGCCTCTCTGCACTGTTACACGGTTTTCCTCTTATGTGACAGACCCCAATACTCTATCCTCTAAGATCTCACCACGTGTCCCCATGGCTTATAAAATACAAGGGCAAATCTGCCAATGTATAATTACCGTATGTCAACGTGAAAATAAAGATGCTATCTTTATATTAGGAGTAAATTTGAATAAAGGTTAAGGTTTAAGTGTATGTTGTAATTTAAATTAGGATTAGACGCATACTAGGATTACTGAGTGTAAGGTAAGTTATTAGTTTATTAGGGATGTTTGATTGATTCGGCAGGAAATCAAAGTCGAGTCCTAGTCAGTTAGGGTTGCCCCTCACCTCGATAAATAAAGGTGGGGGTGAAGGTCTCATGACACGCATTCTTTTTTATTCTTCCTATTTAAACCGAACGAGGTTTTGTCGTAATACAATATAATCGTTCGATTATACTTTGTGGGTTTTGGGTTCTTCGTAGTAGTCTTTCGTGTCTCTCGTATTTGCTACTTGTGCTCAATACAACTCGCGATCTAGCGTTTCACGACCGAACTTTAGGTTTGTTTTCGTAATTGTCCAACAATTGGTATCAGAGTCATAGGTTAGTCGTGGTCTTCGAAGATCGAGTGCTAGATCGAGGTTTCGAGTTCGTTTGAGGTATTGAGGTTCAGTTTCGGATTTTTCGAATCGTTTTTTCCTAGGAGCAGCGATCGTCAGACGTGAAGGAAAAAGAAAAGGAGACTACAAAGAAACGAAAAGAATACGCACACATTATACCCTCGAACTAAACCTTTATTAAATCACCTAATAAAGCTATTACAATGAGAAAGAAGAATGAAAAACTAGCATCCCCCTTGTAGAAACCTTCATCTAGTCGGTTAAGGAAACCACAACCTAATAGATAAAGCCTAGCTTGTCTTGCACTCCAAGCTACACTAATCCTAGTTTGCGTCTAATCCTAATCTATACTACAACGTACACTTAAACTCATAATCTTTGTTTAAACTGACCAAGCATTGTATTACAGTAATTTCCCTAGACTACTTTCTATAGACTCCTTCACTTTCTTCTTTTCAGCAACATTACCTTCTGCACCGTCTTGACAACGTACTTCGGTTACCATCATGTTTGCCCCCACCTTTATACCAAGGTGTACATTTTCATGCTCCTTTCCTAAGAATTCAATGTTGGTCTTTTTTTAACGTTGCTTGCCCTTCAACCGTCTTTGAGCCACTACAACATCATTGTTACTAACTTGAAAAACCTCGCCTTCATGATTCCCTTGAGCTCCTTTCAGTTCCACCCCAAACCAAACACGTTTATCAACTTGTACTCCTTGAACTCCTGTTTCAGCACCAGGACCACGTTGTTTAAACCCAACTTGTTTATGGCCAAGTTGTTTAAGCCAAACTTTTTAGAACCCTCATGCTTTTATACACAAAAAGTCATCATTTTTGCTTCCAGAGTATACACACATTTCTTTTTCATGATCCCAGTCATCATAACCTGACAACCTTTGATCACCTTGACTCTACCCATTCGCATCTTGACAATATAACCCTCTTTTTACCCAATGAAATCTAACTTCTTCTTAACCCTAAAACATACCTGACATTAGGGGTGAGCATGGTGCGGATCGGTGCATATTCTGGCAAAAAATACACCGCATCCGCAATTGCGGTTTTTAAAAAGTGAGGATCCGCAACCGCGCGGTTTTTGCGGGTTTTAACCGCACCGCACCATCACTTATAATTTATATAATTAATGTGGGTTTTTGCGGTTATTGGCGTATAATGTTGGTTTTTTCGGTTATAACAATGCATATATTTAATGTAAACACACACATCACTTAGAATATTATTGATAATATGCACTAGAAGCCTTATAACACACATATAATAATCAATGTGTCGTTTTCCGATTTTAAATAATCAATGCGCGGTGCGGCGCGGGTTTTGTGGTGCGGTTTTACGAGTAAAACTGCAACCGCATCGCATTTGCGGTTTTTCTTTTTTCTTAAAACTGATCCACCGGTTTTTGTCGTGGTACTGTTTTTATGGTGCGGGTTTTTGCGGGTTTTGCGGTTTGCGATGCGGTTTTGCGGTTTGCGGTGCGGTTTCTGCTCACCCCTACCTGAAATATTCCAGTATAAAGCTTAATCCATCATGCAAATGTATCTTCACTTTTCGTGTCCCTCTAATAGTGCATATCCTATTATCACCTAACTGACCCAAACCACCATTAACAACCTTAAAGTCATACAATAAATCCCTCATACGTGTCATATGATAAGACCCACTGAATCAATTACCAATTCAGTCATCTCATAATTCTCGAGTACCATTAAGGCTTCTTCAAAGTAGGCGTTATCATCGTCATTATAATCCTGATCATGCTTACCCGTACTGACAAACCGACTTGACTTCTTCATTGGACAATCTCCCTTGTAATGACTCTCTGAATGACATATGAAGCATTTGAGTTTACCAGTTCCACCCATTGACTTAAACTGTGAACTTCTACCAGAATGAGCCTTACCTTAATTATCCAACCTTTCCCTAACATATAACTCATCGCTAATTTCTTCCTTTGCGCCTTTAGTTCATTTCTTCAACTCCCTTGAATTCAGAGTCGCTAGACTATCCACCATTGTTATTGGTTCCCCCATACAACAATGTCTCCATAAGGTTTTCATAAGACGATGTCAACGACATAAGTAACATTAGTGTCTCATCCTCATCCTCAATCTCGATATCAATATTCGCCAAATCAAGTATCAATTTATTAAACTCATCAATATGATCAACTAGTTTCATACCTGAACTCATATAGTAAGTGTACAACTTCTTCTTCGGATATAGTTTATTTGCTAAGGACTTAGTCATGTGCCGACTAGTCAACTTCGTCTAAACTCCTGTAGGAGTTGTTTCCTTGGTAACTTCTCGTAAAACACGGTCTCCCAAGCATAGAATCAAGGTACTATATGCCTTTTTCATCAAAGGAACTTTTTCACCTGCTTCCATATCCACGGGTAACATCTTTAATGCCTCATCACATCCATGTTGTACCATTAATGCACACATTTTTATTTGCCATAACCCGAATTCATTATGTCTAATTCTGTCTGGTTTGCCTGATCCTCACCTTCATTGTCAACGAATATATTGTATTACCACAAAACCTTAATCAGTTTACAAGGAAATAATAAAGAAGAATGAATGTCATGAGACCTTCAACCCTCACCTCTATTTATAAAGGTGAGGGGAAACCTTGACTGACTAGGATTCGGCTTTGGTTTCCAGCCGACTCAAACAAATATACCTAATATGCTAGAAACTTGCCTAGCAAAGCCAGCCATGTTACATAAGGAAACTTACCATACATTGACTTGGAAATTATATAGACTAACACAAATATTACATTAATGTCTTATTTGTTATACAATTTTTTATGTAGGATAAACTAACGGGTTGTTTCTTTTTCTTTTAACGTTTCTCTTGTTAGAGATGTTCACAAAAATCTTATTCTTTTCAATACATGGATAAACTAGACATTTTTTCAAAGAGTCACTTAATTTAAAAATAAAAGACACAACCTCTAAGTTCATCACCAACCATTTTCTTTATAAATTATCAGATTTTAAAGTTAAAGTAGCATCTTTTCATGCTCCTTTACCAAGCAGTTTGTGTTTGTCTTTTTTTCAAGTTGCTTGTCCTCCAACCATCTTTTAGCCACTGCAACATCATCTTTACTAACCTGAAAAATCCCAGCTTCACGATTCCTTTGAGCTCCTTGCAGTTCCACCTCAAACCAAACACGTTTATCAACATGTAATGGACTCCTTTTTCAACACCAAGACTAAGTTGTTTGAACATAACTTGTTTATGACCAAATTGTTTGAACCCAACCTGTTTGGAACCAAGTTGCTTGAATCCAACTTGTTATGAACCTCTATGCTTTTATACAATATTGCCATCGAGCTTTTTGATGTTTAACCTAGTATTCATACTATCCATTCTTCTTTAACCTTGCTACAAACTTTGTCAAGTTGTTTCTTAACCAACTTTACCAACAAGTGTCACAAGCTGTGTGTAAAACCTACTTTCTTGTAATAATTGATATACTAACCTTTAGAAAACCCTAAAGCTTTAATATTTCCACCTCAAGTCTACAACCTTGAGATACCTTGTACTCTAAGTAATTACTTTTCTTGAATCACAAGACAAAACTAAACCTTACTTGTCTTCCAAGAACCACCAGGACTTGAATTCCAAGAAACCCGCGAGAACCTTCAAACCCAAATCATCAAGCTCTCTAAAACCAACAAATCCTTGAAGCTTCTTAATTTCAAGATTGATTATCACCAAGGAACTCTAAATCGTAACCATTTGAAGCCTTTTGAACCCTTTTATCGATACTCTTTGTAACCAAAATCTTAATCTACAAGAAACCCTTGAGAAAAATAAAACTTGCACCTCAAGTTTCCCTTTAATCAACCTAAGCTTTAAACACCTTATATCAACACAACGATAGCCAAACAATAACCGAAAAACAACACAAAAATCATACATGTCCAACCAAATTCGATAGGCTATATCTCCCTACTAGATGCTCCGATACAAGATCCCTCCGGTGAGAACTTAGATCTATGTGTCTTAAACCTACAGTTGGAATTTCATAGAAAATCCAACGGTTAATGAACCCACTGCGTTAATTCTCCCATGACTGTACAGTAACCGACGAACCAAACCCCGCTTATTCTTTTCTCTTGTTTTGGCTTTCCCTCGTTGTGTGATTTCTTCTTCTCGAACGAAGGTTCGATACAAATTGTTGGGAAAAAACCTCCAAAAAGCCTAAAGCTTAGAGCGGAATTGATTAAAGAGTTTACAAGAAAAGTCGACGCATCAAGATCACAAGATAATCGACACAAGTATAAATAATACGCACACGGTACACCCTTAAACCCCTTTATTAATAATCATTAAAGGCTTACAATGAGACAAGAAGAATGAATAACTAGCATCTTCATCATCTTTATTTATAGATAGAGTTAATTGCATGCTTGGTCCTTGTGGTTATGGCCAAATTGCATGTTACGTCCTAGTAAGTCAAAAATTACACCAAACGTCCCTGTGGTTGACCCAAATGGGTTGACCGGTTCTTTGACCTCCTTCCCATCTAAATGGTCGTTAACGTCGAGGGTAATTCCGTTACTTCACAATAATAATACCCTAAGGACCATGTTTGCAACATCAAGAAACTATTAAACTCCAACCTTTATACACACAACTACTCTCAGATCATTCTTGTACAACAACTACAACAACGCTGTGACATCGATAATTCTTATACAACAACTACAACAACGCTCTGACGCCACTCACTCTGACATTTGATTCAATTAAAGTGAGTATTTATCTTCCTTTTGAATGTATGTTGTTGTTTTAATTTCTAATATTTGATTGCACAAATTCTAGTTTGCCCTAATTTGTTGTTTGTTAGATACAAAAATGAAAGATATTGATTGGGGAAAAATTAAAATTACTGACAAAGTAATGGAGTATGTGATGCCTAAATATGAGAATAAGAATTGGATGAAAGATAGTAAATGGTCTCAGATCATACTCAATGATATATATAGCACATTCTACAAGGACGAAGCAGAGGAAGACGAAGAAACAAAGGTTGTAAAAGAAAGTGAGAATATGACACTTCTATCATGAAAGGTTAGTGTATTTGTTGCATTATATTCCTAATGGTCTGAAAAATATGTTATATGCCTGAGACTTTTTATCATGAAAGGTTAGTGTATTTGTTGCCTTATATGCCTAATGGTCTAAAAAATGTGTTATATGCTTGAGACTTTCTATCATGAAAGGTTTAATGATAGTTCCTAACACCCCTAATAGTCTTAATTGCAGTGCCAAACACCCCTAATAGTCTGCAATTTGTCTCCAAAACACACCTAATGGTCTATAAATCTGTTTTGTAGAGAAATACTTATCCATGGTAGAATTTGAGAAGAGAAAGGCAAAGCTGAATGTATCTGATGAGTTATATATGGTAGAATATAAGAAGGGAAAGGCAAAGCTGGTGGTATCTAATGAGATGGTTGAGTATGCTTTAGCTAAGTATGGGAAGAACTGGAATCTTGAGGATGAAATAGCTGATGTCATACTGGAAGACTTGCGGATTAAATATGGGAAAGGTTAGTTTATTATTTACAGACTGAATTTATAGGTTGTTTAGAAGTATCTTGTATATGTACATTTAACCTGTGTTAAGTTGGATTTAACATGTATTAAAATATTAACTTCTAGATGATAAGGGAAAGGGAAAAGTGGATGATCTTCAAAACAGAGTAGAAAGGCTTGAAGGAAATTTGGCTAGGGCAATAAAGGCAAAGCAGACGGAGCATGATAAGGGGAAGGCAACACAGGCAGAGAATGATATTGATTATGTTGATCTTCTTGATGCTCTTGATCTTTAAAACATAATCAAAAGGTTGAAGAGGATTCTAGTAGGTTACTAAAGGCAAAGAAGGCAAAAGAGACAAAGGAGGCAGAACTGAAGGTGAAAAAAGGTATGCTTTTTGTTGTATTGAGTCAAGCTTTTCACTTACTGAGTCAAGTTGGATAAATACAACATATTATACCAATGCTTGCAGAAGTTGTTGAAGTATCCAGTGATGAAAGGTTTTCTGGTGATAACGATGTTGTCTTGTTTAATGATGTTAAGTATCCACTCAGTGATGCCGAGATAAGGATGTTTAAGGAAAGACTCACAACATCAAGAGCTCCCACTGCTTCCACTTCCACTTTCAAAGCTTTCACGAGATCCAAAGCTCATATTGCATCCACTTCCAATGCACAAGATGCTTCCACTGCTTCAAGAGGGTACATGAAAATAGCTATGATAGGATGTGTGCTTAGTTTAAGAGATTCAGATGATCTTAATGCTCCACCACCTTCAACTACACAAAAGAGGAAGCCATGAATGTATCTGTTGTATGTTGATGTTTAGAAACACTTTACTTGGTTTAGTATATGTATTTTGATGTTTAAAAATATTTAGGTTGTTGACTTTGCATGACCTGATATTTTGTATGCTTATCAGAGATATGCTTTTGGCATCTGATATCTCATAAGGCTGATATTTGATATCCTATTCAATAATATTTCTTTATTTGTATTTTGACTTCATATCCATTTTGAGTGCATAAAAGGGTATTTAGATATGATTTGCAGAATGCAGGCTGCAACTGTAAATGCTCATGCCATTTAGCATTTGCAGTTTGACTTTCTAAAGTCAAACTTCAAATGCAAATCAAATGCTATGATTTGAGTACCATTTGTAGAATGCAGTTTGACTGCATAAGGGGGTGTTTGTATATGATTTGCAGAGTGCAAACTGCAACTGCAAATGCAAATGCAAATACCATTCAAATGTTCATGCTCATGCCATTTAGCATTTGCATTTTGACTTTAGAAAGTCAAACTGCAAATGCAAATGGTCATTTGACGGTATTTCCATTCAAATGCTCATGCCAATTAGCATTTGCATTTTGACTTTCTAAAGTCAAACTTCAAATGCAAATGCATGATTTGACTGCATTTCGATTCAAATGCTCATGCCATTTAGCATTTGCATTTTGACTTTAGAAAGTCAAACTGAAAATGGTCATTTGACTGCATTTCCATTCAAATGCTCATGCCATTTAGTATTTGTAGTTTGACTTTCTAAAGTCAAACTTCAAATGCAAATGCTATGATTTGACTGCATTTCCATTCAAATGCTTATGCCATTTAGCATTTGCAGTTTGACTTTAGAAATCCAAATTGCAAATGCAAATTGTCATTTGACTGCATTTCCATTCAAATGCTCATGCCATTTAGCATTTGCAATTTGACTTTCTAAAGTTAAACTGCAAATGCAAATGGTATGATTTGACTGTAATTTGTAGAATGTAGTTTGACTGCATAAAGGGGGTGTTTGGATATGATTTATAGAGTGCAAACTGCTAATGCAAATGCTCATTTGACTACATTTTCAGACTGCATTTCTATTCATAACTCATTTCCATTCAAAACTCATGCTCATTTGACAACATTGGATATGATTTGCAAACTGTAATTTCCATGAGCATTTGGAGTACCAAAGCAACTCCTACAGTAATATCCTTTCCATAACCCCCTCATCAATGACTTTGTGATGTATTGTACCAGGTATTATACCTGAGAGATCTTTCAGAGTCACTATGAGATCGCCAAGAGCATTTGGAGTACAAGACTTGATTATTGCAACAACTTGCTTAAGTTTCCCATTCTTGAGATAGTTCTCAATATCTCCTAAACACCCATTCACAATCCCCCCACCATTAGCATTAACAAACTCAACCGCGCTAACCCATGACCCACCCTTAAAATCCTCATCCTCGCCAACATCATCAACAACTTTCCTAATATATTATTGGGTTGACAATACAGACTCATCCCCACCTTCGTGAATATC
>BQNB010051081.1:0-26677 GCA_026074375.1 Tanacetum coccineum
ACACCTACGGCAAAAGGTATGCCGTATTCTTCGGATCTTTCATGATGCTCACTTGTGGTCATGACTGTAGTATTGAAAATCCAAAATCCCATTATGATACAAAAAATTACCTATCTCTAATAATCATTAGATACCCGACCTGTAAATTTTTATGTAGTACCGGAATTCAACTAGTTCTATTTCTGAATATAAGTTCCTCTGTCTTTTGTTGCCGCACCCATTGGAAACAAATAGATCTTGTAAGGCGCGAGAATGAACGGGAAACGAAATTTCCCATCCATGAAGAAGTACTCGTATAAATTTGCGATTAACGTAGGACAGAAAAATGTGTTTCAATCACACCATTACGTTTTTACATTTACTAATTTAATTCTTCTCGATATACCACTTATCATGTCTTTTTGCAACGTACGTTCGACTTTCAATGAGAACTGTTGCTGCGTGTCTCAGAAATCGTAAGTTTGCTGGTGTACATGGTGTACACAGGATTGTAGTGTAGCCTTTCCCCCTCATCTTTTTGAAAAAAGCCGCTCCACGGTGGTAAAGTCTCATCTTGTGTGTTGGCCGAAGTTACAATAGTGACATTGTTCTTTAGTGTAAGTATAGTGCTTGCGAGTTTCTCGTTTTGTGTCAGGATAACGATTGAAGTAGGAGGACGCTACCAAAATGCAAAACTTAACATCTCAACATTGATGGTGTTTTCAATACTATTTTCCTTTGATTGTGGTGAATCTGCTGTATCTGTGTATCTAACTTCGCGAATACGATGATCTGGTATTGGAAAGTTTGTAGTTTCTCCGTATGCACTATTGAAAGCGATGTCTTGATTGTAGAGTATTCCCGTTTAGTTCTAAAATTAGACGTTTAGATGGTCGTCCCCGCAACAACCCATTAAGTAAATGTCTCCAATAGAAACGAAAATCGAGAACTTGTTCAAGCACATTTGCTACGTTAGCTTCATTATAAATGGAAACTATTGTATAGCCATAAAACCTTAAAGCTGCTAATGAATTGCGAAAATCGGCATCACCGGAGATTAATACAATGATAGCAGCCATCCATACTAGTAATCACATTAAGCTCAGCAAGTGGGTCTGTCACGGTGTTGCTCGGTAGCACACCTAATGGACTCTCTTGAAAGGCTTATGCTATTTGACCCATTAAGATTCAAAGGAACGGGAGTCGGGATTCACAAAAGCATAGGCTCTTTAGAAGAGCTATGTTCAACCATTACATGTCCATATTCACTATGATCAACATAGTGAATTAAGATTCAAAGGAACGGGAGTCGGGATTCACAAAAGCATAGGCTCTTTGGAAGAGCTATGTTCAACCATTACATGTCCATATTCACTATGATCAACTCTAGTTTAAGGTTCTCTCATGAAAATTCATAAGAGAACCTTAGACTAGAGCCTTGATAAAGTTAGACCACACCATATTCACTTTCGCCTGCCATTTCTTCATCGTTTGAGGAATGATGCTTAAACTTACGAGGAGAGTGGTAGCAAAGTTCCACGGCTTATGGACCCTTTCTTTGACACCATCCTTGACCCCGAGCCTTTCTTTTGTAGCTTTTTGTACAGATTTCCCTGTCTGTGTTGTGTTGCTCATGGCCTGAAAAACGTTCATCCACAGCTTAGGGATTGTTTCTAAACACCTAAATCAATTTACTTAAACAGAACATCTAAGACATCGAGTGTTACAAATCTTATTCAAATTAGATTTTGAATCTTTTAACTAAATGTCTATGCGAAGACTTAATTTTACCTATTTTTTCCTTATAACAAATATTCAAACCAAAAGAACATAACTAACCTGTGTGTTCAATATTATGAAGGTAGTCTAAACCACTTTTGTCAAGAAAAAACAGCACGCCGGTGGCAAATTGTCGTAGTCGATATAGTAGATAACCATAAGAATTCAGCTCAATCTCTCCGGCCCAAACGGTTGTATCTTGTTGGGATTCTTGATCTATCTATAAGCGGCTGGTGGTTTTGTGTGTATATGGATATAAAAACGGCAGAGTTATAATATTCGAGAGTTTCGTCATTTGTGTGAATAATGGAGATGAGAAGAGCGGCTTATAAAGAAGGGATGGTAAGATGTAGGTTAAACTTTGGGATAGGTTATAAATACATAAAATAAATAAAAAACCATTTGTAATTGTTTTTTGATTTTATTTTTATTTTTATAATTTTGTTAATGTTATAAAACTATAACACGAAAAGTACGGAATAAAAAATATAAAGTTTAACAAGTCAAAAGTATTAAACTGTTAAACGTACGAAATAAAAACTGATAAAAAATTACGTTGCACTGTAAACAAGAAGACAAAATTGTACTTTTTGGTAATTTTTTGTACTTCTCTTTACCTTTCCGGTGAGTCAAGAGTAATTATTAGTGAAAACTTACTTTAAAAAACATGTTATGGATATGTGATATGAAGCTTGAGCCTTCAGGAAACTTTATCAGCCAAACTAGGACAACGATAGCAATTGATATCACTAACAAATGAGTGAATGTGACCATACGCATTGCTGCCATGCATGGAAGCACCGCCAATAGACACAGCCAGACCGAACTACAAGACTAGTCTGCTGTAATCAGTTGTGATACAAGACCAGAAAAGACATATCTAAACATAGAAAATTACAAAAACAAAACAAACGGCTTCTTGTTATATCAGGAAAAGCTAGCAGGAAATAGTTAAAATAATAACGTTATACATTATCATTATCGTTTTAGTGTCTGGATATGAGGCGACTAATTAAATCTACATGGTCCAAGTCCACCATCACATATGAACTGTGAATTATTTGTTTATTCAGAAATCAAATGAGGTGATGGAAGTTTAAGGAATAGTGATGTAAAATATTTCTATAGACAGAATCCCAATATTGGTTTGATACGGACCAATAGTATATCCAAAGTCCAAACTGATATCAAATGGAAGGCCAAGATATAAGTTTTCGTGGGTTACTAATATGAGGCTAGAAGGACAACAGAAGTGAAGCTCGACTCATTATAGAAGGAACCATGTCTAGTAAGGTCCAAAATCGTCTTTCACATATACTCCATTCAATTGCGGACTTGCGGTGTATATGGTGGAGTTATCCATATGATAACTCCACAGCTTCTAAGATGTTTCTGAAACTCTTGGCTAAGATACTCGTCACCTATGTCCGATCAAAGTGCTGTAATCGACTTGCCTTTTTGATTATGTACTTTTCATTTTGACATTCACTGAAATCCCCAAATCTTATCGGCGAGTAAGGTTAGTAAAACTTTACTTTAAAATCATTTATCGCTAGAAAGGTATATTACTATATTCGTTATTAATGAAAGTTTTCATGAGTGACATAAAGTTCCTGTTTTAAACCATGGATCTAATTAGAAACAAAATTTAGCAATGTAACTCAGGGTCAGAAACGTCTAATCAACAGGAAAGGATTCATTCATTTCAAGTACTAGAAGATATAGGTGAGAACAATAGCAAATATTGCTTAGATTCAAAAAAATATATATATTAATTACACAAAACATATATATATGATAAGGCTAGCTAGTGCAAAAGCCTGTAGTATTTCACAAGATTTATTAGTACACATTAACTAGAATGAACTGCAACAAATAAAGACAATGCGAATAAATCTGGTTAATGATCATAGCCATAGAGACAAAGTCAATGGCCATTAGTTTCTCCGGGGTAGGATGACGCTAAGGCCAACAGCTATCCCGAAAAGGAGTATCAACAATCCTGTAAAGTTGATAATCAATGCTTCTTGTTCACGTCGTAGGACTAGTAAAACAAATATTTGGATCAATCCGGTCACAGCAGTCACTATCGTCATAAAAAAGATAGCCATGCCAAAGAAAGCATGCCATGGAAGCATTCTAGCTCTTCTTGTTTGCTCGGCACGCGGATACCAGAAAGAAAAAAATCCCAGCAGCCACTGCGTGACATCATAAGTTTTGGCTAATAGTTAGAATCTTTTTCAAGCATTTAACTGGCAATGATACAGATAGTTGAGATCAACCTGAAAACCGAATAAGGAGATGGTGGATAAGCCGATCCAGGAATGCAGGGTGTACATATGTGGGAGTTTGGCTTCATTATGGAACTTGAACACTGCATAAACTCCCACAATTCCAGCCACAAGTGCAATAAAGTGAAATATCAGATGAACTGCTTTCTGTGCTTTTCGCTTTGCATCTGGTATTACCTTGTACACGATGATTGCTGATTCAAAGACCATTATCAATTAAGTATGAATGGATTAATAAGTACAAATATAGTAACAGGCCTTTGATGGTATAGCGGTACCAAAGGTTTTGGGTTCAGGTCTCAGCAGAACATGTGTATTTGCAGTTAAAAAAAAGGTCCATATAAATTAATATGTTACCTTCCCCGGAAAATAATAGGAATCCAAGTGTCATGAGAAGCGGATGCAACTGCAAAACGTAATAGAATGTTAGATAATTGATCAACCAGCTATGGAGTGTTTGAAACGGTCTATTACAATCTATCTTTTATAAACTGTACGCTTTGAATAAGCTAAGCTTAATATACTTTTTCAAAACAATCTTTATTCCTCAAACTGCTTATAGGTAGATCCGAAAGACAAAATGCAAATACGCAGTTCTACTAATTAAGGAATCCAAAACACCCACCTAATCTAACCAGGCCGTAAACACTAAAAAAATAAACACAAGCGCAATATACATGTTAAGCTATGAAAACATACATTGAAAATCTTGTTTATATGGAAAAGATCAGCCTTGAAAGCAAAGCCCCCACGAAACTTTAGCAGCCAAACCAGGGTGAGAGTTGCAATAGATATCACTAACAGATGTACAAATACAGTCACAGGTGCAGCTGACATATTATAAGTCGACCCACCTTTAGCCATGGACGGACCTCTATGAGACACAAGCAGACTGAATAGCAATGGTTATTGTGTGTTGCAATAATCTTGGTAGAATCCTAGAAAACACATATGTACACGAAGAAATTCGATGGAAACAAAACAATGGTCTTGTTTGTATCACTAAATAATGTAGAAAATTGTTTGATAACACCAATTATTGTTATTTATTGGTAACCATTTTTATGCTAAAAAATGAGACGGACAACAACAAGAAAAAAAAACATGAATAGATTCGAAGCCGATAGTCTTAGAAATTCTTTGTTCATACAATATTCAAGGAAGGAAGAAGTTTTAACTGATAGTGATGAACAACAAGATTCCTGTAATATTAGTCTAATTTGATCCCAACAAATACTATAATCCAAAATGCTTTTACAAAGAATGTAATTTTTTATAGCTGATTGTCTTTTATGAGGTAGTAATTAACAAACTTTTTCTTTGATTTATAATTTTTTGCTTCAAATCTTTGAATAAGTCATCCAACAACAAAACTTCATATACTTCCAACCAACTACTATTGATTATAGTTGCTGATTAATTTGAGATATTTTAAGAACTTAAGTGATCTGCTTATACATTATCTCATGGTAAGATAAAAAATGTCCGAATTTTATGATCATATTTTGACCCTGGAATAAAAAGGTATTCGCCGAAAAACAGATGATTCTAGTGTAAATTTCTCTTATTAATTTTCACCATTGAAGTGACAATGGGAGTTACAGAACACAAAACCAACGAATAAATATTTCTTACAAACGCAATATACTATAAACATACAAGAAAATTCAATCAAAAGTATCGATAACACCACAAAATGTGTTACTCAAGCAAAGTGACCAAGAGAGACCGAAAGATCAACTGTGATCCCGAACAAAAGGATTGCTAAAGCAAGAAAGTTGATCAAATAACTTTCTCTGTTATTTGTGAGCTGCAAGAATGTGAACTTCTGCATCAGTCCAGTTTCAGCTGCGCATATCGCCATGTATAACAACACTCTTCCTCCAGACACATGCCACGGTGCTAGTCTTGCTCTTGTAACTACTGATGCTTTTGGAAACACAAATAAACTAAACCCGAATAGCCACTGTCCAAAATATGCGATAAAAAAAGCAAAGAAATGTAAGATTTACAATCACAGCGAAATATTTACTACTGATTTCATAAACCCTTTAGTATATGAAGCTTCATATCAATCTTCCAAAATGATTAACTGAACATAAATATATTGAGCTAAAAAATCCTGTTGTCGTTCTTTAACTTATATGTGTACTTTCTCTTTTTTTTTTTCTTTTTTATTTCAACAAAACCCGCAGCAGAGTCAGAAATCTATGAAAATGGTGACGGACAGATATTCAATCTGTAATAGATGAATTTATTCTGAAATTTTTAAACAACTTTGTTAAACTATAAAAGTTGTTGGGGCGGGGCAAAATTAAAGGTCCTCTTGATTAGTCATCAAATCAAATAAAATGACAAGAAAACGAAAATAGAACAAAATTTGCACATTACCTGCAAGATGAACATGCAAAATGTGCCGATTCCAATCCACGAATGCAAGCTATACATGTCAACAATATTCATCTTATCGTGGAACTTGAATGCTGCATGTATCCCCACAATGCCTAAAACGAGAGCCGAGAGGTTCAAGAACAAATGTACATATTTTTGTGTTTGCCTAGGTGCTAATACTGTCTTGTATGCCATCATCGCTGCTCCAATAAATTGTAAATATGGTGTTATATAACATCGACCACTTTGTACCAAATAAAGAATTTAAGAAAGAAAATATAATACCTTCACCAGTGAGGAATATGAATCCAAAGAACATAAGAAAAGGGTGAACCTGCAAAGAAATATGATCAATTCCATGAAAAAAAAAAGGTTCAAGCTTGGATAGCTATAACCAAAATGAATGAAAGTAAGTTTAAATTACATTGAATATACGATATGGATTGGATGAATCAAGATCTAGTCCTTCACGATAATGCAGCAACCAAATTAGCATAAGGATGTTTGCTAAGATACCGAAGAGATGTGCTGATACTGTGATGTTGGAGGCAGTCCTCCAGAATGGTCTAACGGGGTTGTCCATGGCAAATGAAGATCAGCTGGCGCTTCTGATCACTTAACTATTTAAGGTTTTATATGGTCTACTTTAGATCTTGTGAATATATAGTGTGACAAAAGTATCTAACCTATAAAGTTTGCTTGATATCATAGGTTTGGTATCAAGGGAGACTTGTGCTTTTGCAAAGGCTTCAACATGAAGGGAGCTTAAGCCAGCTGAAGGGAATATGTTCTAGGACACCCTTCTGGTTCAACGAGGGGCCCATCATGACCATATTTCTGGCAAAAAAGAGAAAATTCAGTTCTCATTTCAAATATGAACTTCATATGTACACCTTTTTTGGGATTACAGCTTAGCATCTGTTACATTTCTGAAACTAAGTATACTGATTTTTAGCTTCAAGTATTAATTTTACCAAATTGCTGCAAAAAATATGCAGTCAGCCTATTAATCCTATGAAAAACAGTGAAAGTAATAGCTTGAGAGTAAAGATACCAATCATACCATATGCTTCATACGGAAATAGCATATATATATGTTTTTTTGAACAGCAACCAAATACTTCACATTCATGTCTGCGCTAAAACTTGAACCCACAACCCATGGTTGCAGGGCCTTGCAAACAGGTTTGTACATAATTCAGCTGGGTAAAAAGGCTTATAAGTTTTCATGATGAGGAACAGATAATGTAGCTGGTTAACATACATCATCAAATGGAACACCCAAATAGCATGGATAAGCGGACCCACTTTGAGAGCCCAAACCTTTTAGGGGAATGGAGTAACAGATCACCATTAATAACCTACAGCAAGCTTGTGACGCCCTGGATGAATGGCCAAAAACAACCCAAGAACCCAGCAATGAACTTCAAACTACTTATATAACTTACAAATAATCATATAACCACTTTTTGGATTAAAAAAAATCCTAAACATCTCGAAATTGCTTATTTGGTATATCATAACACAATATGCAGACAACAGTACTGATAAGCAATCCCAGTTCCCAAACAGCCCTATATAATGCGAATTATTCATGATCATAGTGTGAAGTGGTGCGACATCAGAACACAAGTTAATTATACACACGACAGAACCTCCAACAAGCCAACAATTAAGCAAAATGTAAAAACTGGCTGCAAACCATTCTCGATTGCTGCTTAACGGACCCAATGTAACAGCATTGGCCAAACTGACTACTACTACCAAAGAGCAACTGCCTTAGTATTACAAGATTCAAAACAAAGATACAAACTTGAAATGATTTCAGCATAAAATACATCACCTGCTTTTGCTACACCAACACAGAAATCGAACCGAATTACACGTTTGAATCTTAAGTTTTAATACATTTATGTCAACAATCCATATAAAGTTACACCATTACTAACTAAAACTACATCAAGAATCCAGCCACATAAAGTTCCCAACTTTCCAACATTTCTCACAAAACCATAAGTTACCACGATTTCTAAAGCTCACACTTTTCACAATACCATCACAATACCACCATCTTAACTGCTAGCATACAAGCACAAAATTAAATTTAAATACACATTTGGATCTTTAGCCCTGATACATAACAAAAAAAAATAACATCTCAAATTCATCAAATACTAATCTACATCAAGAATCCACATAAAGTTACCAACTTTTCAATATTTCTCACAAACCACACCAACCCCTACAGAGCTGATTCAAGATTGAAGTATAAAGATACAAACTTAAAGATATATCATAATACCATTTTATTAATGCTCTTGTACAAACACAAAATCAAATTGAAATACAGATTTAAATCTTTAGTCTTGATACGTTAACAAAAAGATTGATACCATGTCAACAATCCAAAAAAGGTTACACCATTGCTTACTAAAACTATATCAAGAATCCATATAAAGTCGACAACTTTTTTCAAGATTTTGCAGATACCAAATTACCAACCCCATTACTTACTTTTCACACTCACACCCTCTTTCCCAGCGATAATAACCGCAGTAGTCATATCAAGAAACAAGCCATGTTCCACAACCCCTTCAAAAGCGGAAATCTCCTTACCAGCACTCCAAGCATCCTTAATGGGCGTCTTGAAATACAAATCCACAATGTAATTCATATTATCAGTAACATAAGGCTTCCCATCACCATCTAACCTCAACTTAGCATCACATCCTTCACTCTTAAACAACTCTTGCAACCTAACTAAATTATACTTCCAACAAAACTGCACAACTTCAACAGGCATAGCTAAACCACTACCACCTAGTCCAGTAACAAGCTTAGAATCGTCAACAACCACAACAAACTTATCACTAGCAGCTTCCACCATTTTCTCTCTTAACAAAGCACCACCTCTACCTTTAACTAAGTTAAGATCAGGGTCAACTTCATCTGCACCATCAATAGCAAGATCAAGCTTAGGATGATCATCTAATATAGACAAAGGGATACCTAGTGAAGCAGCTTGTTCTTGTGTTCTTTTTGAAGTGGGTACTCCTATAATGTTGGTAAGTTGACCAGAAGCTAAAAGCTGTCCTATTTTGTCAACTACAAAAGCTGCTGTGGAGCCTGTACCTAAGCCTAGAACCATGCCTGAGGAAACATAGTCCACTGCTTTGTCTGCTGCTAGCTTTTTGAGGTCATCTTGTGTTAAGGGCTGGACTGGTGTGGGTGCTGAGAAGGCTTTGATGGTGAGGTGGCGCGTGGGGATGAGAGTGGGAGAGAGTGTGGTGGTGGCTGTGTGGTGGCGGAAGGTGGAGAGTGGTGGGCGCGTGAGGAAAGATAGGGAGGCCATGATGGTGGTGGTTAGGTGGGTGGTGGTGTGTTGTTTGTTTATCTTATGTTTGATCAGATCAAAAGTGTGAGTGTTTGTGTTGGGCTGACACTGTTTTGTACTTTATTGAAACACAAAAGCTTGGTTGGGTTTCTGTTTTAAAAGGATGAGCCTTTTTGTCCACTATAATTTTTTTTTTCTTTCAAAATCGTGAAGTGATTCAGGGATACCCCACATTATGGATCGTGAGCCGGTTCGAATAGTGGTATATTAACTTTTTGCCATCTAAAAATGGATGTGTTTCCCAATCTAGCCACCATACTTTCTTTCCCGCTTTGTTTTCCATACTTGATTTGGGCATCATTAGGGTGTAAACGAGCCGAGCTAAGGTGAAACCCAGTCTGACTCATTTAGTACCGGAGAAACTCGAGATTGAGTCGACCTTTTAACGAGTCGTGCTCAAGTAGCTCACGAACAGCTCGGCTCATGTTTTTTGGCATGCACCTTAGACCCGTTATATATTCTACATCTACCCTCAAGTCCTGAACCACAGCGCTAGTAGGTAGTCTTTTACTTACAAGCAAAGATCCATAGCTATGGTTCTAGAGCTAGGTTTTTCAAAAAAATAGTTATTAGAGTTGATCACGTAAATGATCAATGTCGTTTGACCGCCTTATGAATTTGGTCCCTAACCCAGGATTTCTACATAAACGGTCAATGTGGTATGACAAGTCTCATTTGCAGGTCACAAGCATTTATTTAACGGCTATGAATTAAACAGTGTTATGGGAGAGAAAGTAGATCCATAATGAACTCAAACCACGAGGACTAAATCCATAATAATAGTCGACAAGGGACCAAATCCATAGGACTAGGCAAACAACATGAATCATTAAAGTAATTAACTCTAGTTATGTACTTGATATAATCAAGTCGCCAAAAAAAGGGTATTGAAATTTGAAACTACTAAATATAGTCATTATTTGGTATAAAACTACCAAAAATGAAGCCAAAATGGTATAAAAACTACCAAAAACAAAGTCTCCAAATGAATAAATTCCTTTGAATACCAAAATCTCAAAACAATATGTCTGACGGGAAAATGTCTATAAGATGCTAAATTTATCCTATTGTAGCAGCTCTTGATAATTTACTGGAACCTTTTTTAGTTACCAGAAACAGCTTCCTTGTTCTCTATCAGTTTGATGAAGTTGCCAACAATGGTCTTGCCTTCGGTTGTTATAATGCTCTCTGGATGGAACTGCACACCCTGCAATCAAGATAACACAACAATAAGAATTTCATCATATAATAAGATTGTATGAAACATGTTTCTCGTGGGAAAGATTGTCAATAGCATGTTTGGCTCAAGTCATTCTAATATTTCGATAGCAATAAGGAATTAATAATGCAGTATTTGGTACTACTTTTCTCAATGACTAGTTTTTGTTGGTGATTTTAGTGTCATCGACGGCCATTTAGGTAATGGTGATTTACTAGGGACCAATGAGGTTTCATGTTCGGCTCGGTAACAAGTTAGGGAAGTGTGGAGTGCACGCTTGTTGAGCTAACATGTAATCTATCAAGAATGGAATTGCAGGGTTTACGCCGTAAACTATTTGTGGTTTACACCGTAACGTCCTGTGGTATAATGGGCAAGGTTGTGATAGTTTACGCCATAATCTATATGTACGGTTTACGCCGTTAACTAATTGGGTGATCTTCTGTTTCGCCATAACCATTTGGTTACGCCGTAACAGAGGAAAAGGCTTTTAGGGGATTACGCCGTAACCCCTGTTTGTTACGCCGTAAACCCCTGTCAGTTAGTTTTGTAAATACGGTTTTAACTAACTTTAACCACCCAAAAACCAACATTAAACTTGTTCATTATGTCTGGTGTTATATATACATAAGACTTATGGCTCAGAATTACACGAAAAAACATACCAATTCCTCTATTATTCTTGCTTTGTGATATTGTGCCTAGAACACAGAGTGTTTCTCTTCTTGATTATCCCGATAGAGTTTTCGTGCAACCCAGACATTGATAAGGTCGAAAATTACTTTATACGGAAAGTGAACTCATTACACGATTCTAGCAAGATATCAAGATTATCAATCTACCAACACACCTTCGATTTCACTAACAAAAGTATATAAAGTATTTTGTTTTTTGTGATATTCATGGATGAAATTTGTGAATGTTTTGTAAGTTAAAAAGGACGAAGAATAGACCGTCGCAGTGTGATGGCGTGAGAGTTATTGGGGAATACATAGTAAGCAATATTTCGAATTACAAGATGGTCCTGAAGGCAATCTTGAGAGGAAGCGCAAAAGTTTTGGCGTCTTGCGTGCTTGTTGTTCCTATTTGATATTTGTCTGTGTCGGAAGATTGCTGTTTTTGATGAAATGTGAAAGTCCAAAATATTAGTTTATTGTACATCGGTGATGAGTACGCTATTTCTATCTTAAATATTCTAATAAGTTTTGAATATGAATTGCATGACATATAACTATGGTTTACGTATATTGGCCAGTTTTTATGATGTGCCACATGTATTTTGTTTTTTTTGTTGTTTGAAAAAAAGGAACAGGAAACATACATGTGAATAGAAATTAATGCTACTCTGTGACATTTTCTGAAAATATCCAAGATGGATTTAAAAATTAATGAAAAAGTTGATCCAAATTTGGCGGTATCTGTATTTCATTTGTTTTAGTGGTAACCGTAGTTTTCGGTTGTTTGTTTGGCCAAAGATTTCAAGAAACACACTTATGTACGAATGTGTCCAAATACATGCTTTCAAAATTAATGATTTGACGTGTTAGTTTGATGAATTAATACACGTGAAATGAAACAAAGATATGAAAACGTGACGGATTTTCATTAAATGCTTGCATGAACTTTTTAGTGATGAAATATAAATTTCTGTGTTAATTCTCCAAGCTTAAATACGTATTTATGGAATTTTTGATAACTTTGAATTTTGTCATGGGTGTAACCGTTTTGGGTGGTTTGATTTAATGCAAATTAATTTTCAGAATTGTGTTTGGCCATTCTGTGCATTTAATGGAAATTAATTTTTGGAATTGATGCACATTTGGATTTTACAATTTCAAATATCGTGCTTTTTATAAAGATTCACAACAGTTTGTGGTTTGAATTTTGTGTTGTTAATGCATGCTCGTTTAGGATATGTGCACTATAAAAGACGCGCTTTAATGTTTGTCTTTGGTTTTCCTCGTGATCTACCGATGGTATAAGGAGGACATGTGTTGTCTTGATCGGTGTTTGTTTGGAAAAAGAAGTGTCTTTTGTATAGTTGTACTTCTGTGTGAAATAAGGGCATCTAAACTCTACTATGACATAAAGTGGTAATCATACCGGGTAGAGTGGCAAAATCATTTGGAAATTGGTTACGTCGTAACCAATTAGTGGGTTTACGCCATAAACTCATTGGGTAATGTTTAAAAGATCATTTAGTATTTGTTACATCGTAATCTATACTTAGGGTTTACGCCGTAACAAGTGTGATTATTATATTCAAAGAATTTGATCTTCTGTTTCACCGTAAACATTTGATTTACGCCATAAACAGGAAAATGGTTACAAGATTACGCCGTAACACCTTCTTGTTACGCCGTAACACCTTGTTGTTACGCCGTAACATGAAGTCAGTAATAAATACTTGTTGGATTCCCTTGATAAATTTAGAATTTATAAAACAGAAGTTGAATTGCAAAAAAATGATTTGATTAAGACTTTACGCATAGATAGAGGTGGTGAATATTATGATCATTTATTTTTCAATATGTAGAAATCATTCATTAAACTACAGCTCCTTGTACACCACAACAAAATGGTGTGGCTGAAAGAAAAAATAAAGCTCTTAAGGAAATGGGTAATTCCATGTTATCTTACTCGGGTTTGAGTGAGGGGTTCTGGGGAGAAGCCATGTTAACGGCTTGCTATTTGTTGAATAGGGTTCCTAATAAAAGGAACAAGACTATCCCATATGAACTTTGGTATAAGAAACGACCCAACTTATCATATTTGTGAGTTTGGGGTTGTAGGGTCGTTGTAAGGCTTCCAGACCCGAAAAGGAAAACTCTTGGTGAATAGGGTATTGATTGCATCTTTGTTGGATATGCTTAGCATTCCAAGGCATATAGGTTTTATGTTATTGAAGCTAATGGATCGGTTTCTATTAACTCAATTATAGAATCGAGAGATGCAATATTTGATGAGAATCGTTTCTCTTTCAATTACTAGAACCATAAGGGTATTATACCAAATTCTGTTGAATCTCAAAAGGATGATCATTCTGATGATGTACCAAGTGAGATTCTTGAACCTCGTAAAGGTAAAAGAGTTCGGAAAGCTAAATCATATGGTTCTGATTTTCATCTATACTTAGTTGAGGGATCGAGAGATCATATTGATCACATAATATCATATTGCTATAGTAAAAACTGGAGGAAGATCTAAACCTATGATGAAGCTATACATCTCGGGATATTTTTGGGGATTTTTTTTTTTGCGGACTTTCTGGAAAGAAGCAATTGATGATGAGATTGGTTCTATTATGGAAAATAAAACATGGGTTTTATCTGATTTACCTCCTGGTTGCAAATGGATCTTCAAAAGAAAAATGAAAGTCGATGGAACAATTGACAAGTTTAAAGCTCGATTGGTAATCCAAGGCTTTAGACAAAAGAAAGGGATCGATTACTTCGATACCTATGCACCAGTTGCTCGTATCACTACTATTAGATTGTTGTTAGCCTTAGCTGCTATTCACAATCTAGTGATCCATCAAACGGATGTCAAAACAACATTCTTGAATGGTGATTTGGATGAAGTGTATATGAAGCAACCGGAAGGATTTGTTATGCCGGGTAATGAGCATAAGGTGTGTAAGCTAGTTAAGTCGTTGTATGGGCTGAAACAAGCACTTAAACAGTGGCATCAAAAGTTTGATGAGGTTGTGTTGTCAAGTGGTTTTCTTTTAAACCAATCCGACAAGTGTGTATATAGCAAATTTGATAGCTCTGGTAAAGGTGTCATAATTTGTCTATATGTTGATGACATGTTGATTTTTGGAACTGACCAAAATCAAGTTGATAAAACTAAGAAATTTTTGTCATCGAAGTTCTCAATGAAAGATATGGGAGAAGCAGACGTTATTCTTGGTATAAAGATTAAACGTGAAAATAAAGGGATTGTAATTACACAATCTCACTACATTGAGAAAATACTCAAGAAATTTAATCGTGAAGATTGTTCTCCGGTGAGTACTCCCATGGATCCGGTAGAAAAGCTTAAGCCTAATACAGGTAAACCTGTGGATCAACTTGAATACTCAAGAGCCATTGGTTGCTTGATGTATGCTATGATAAGTACTAGACCGGATATTGCATATGCTGTTTGTAGATTGAGTAGGTTTACTAGTAATCCTAGTAGACAGCATTGGAAAGCAATAACTAGAGTGTTTAAGTACTTGAGAGGTTACTTATGTTTATTTTATATGCAAGTACCTTCGGTATTAGAAGTTTATTCAGATGCTAGCTGGATAAATCATGTTGAAGATTCATCTTCTACGAGTGGATGGGTGTTCAGAGGAGGTGCCATTTCATTGGCTTTCAAGAAGCAAACATGTATCACTTTCTTATAACACATACGGGCGCATATGTACAGTTTCTTCTTGGATATGAATTGATCAAGAAGTTAAGGTGGCAATTTTGATTTATTTCACCAAAGACGGGTTGACTTTGGTTTCAAAGTACTCGGGTATGAGTGAAATGGGTAAAAACATACTCCGTATAATGTAGCCAAAATAAAACATTACAAAGTGTTTCTGGATATGTCGTATTCAATTGCCTCATTTATAGTACATTGACAATTCGACACGACTGTTCAGAAAGTGATCATCTAGCGTCGGTTTAATGCTTTTAATACATATTTTGCTTTGTATAAATCCATTCTACTAGCCAACAAGGGACCAAATCCATAGGACTAGGCAAACAACATGAATCATTAATGCAATCAACTCTAGTTGTTACTTGAAATAATCAGATCACCAAAAAAAGGGTATTGAAACTACTAAATATTCATTATTTGGTACTATAAAACTACCAAAAATGAAGCCAGAATGGTATAAAAACTACCAAAAACAAAGTCTCCAAATGAAAAAATTCCCTTGAACGCCAAAATGTCAAAACAATATGTCTGACGGGAAACTGTCTATAAGATGCTAAATTTATCCTATTGTAGCAGCTCTTGATAATTTACTAAAACCTTTTTTTAGTTACCAGAAACAGCTTCCATGTTCTCTATCAGTTTGATGAAGTTGCCAACAATGGTCTTGCCTTCGGTTGTTATAATGCTCTCTGGATGGAACTGCACACCCTGCAATCAAGATTACACAACAATAAGAATTTCATCATATAATAAGATTGTATGAAACATGTTTCTCGTGGGAAAGATTGTCAATAGCATGTTTGGCTCAAGTTAATATTTCGGTAGCAATAAGGAATTAATAATGCAGTATTTGGTACTACTTTTCTCAATGACTAGTTTTTGTTGGTGATTTTAGTGTCATCGACGGCCATTTAGGTAATGGTGATTTACTAGGGACTTTCATGTTCGGCTCGGTAACAAGTTAGGGAAGTGTGGAGTGCACGCTTGTTGAGCTAACATGTAATCTAGCAAGAATGGAATTGCAGGGTTTACACCGTAAACTAATTGGGTGATCTTCTGTTTCGCCATAACCATTTGGTTACGCCGTAACAGAGGAAAAGGCTTTTAGGGGATTACGCCGTAAACCCCTGTCAATTAGTTTTGTAAATACGGTTTTAACTAACTTTAACCACCCAAAAACCAACATTAACTGTCATATGTCTGTGTTATATATACTAAGACATATTGGTCTCAGAATAACACGAAAAACACATACAATTCCTCTAATATTCTTGCTTTGTGATCTTGTGCCTAGAACACAAAGTGTTTCTCTTCTAGAATTATCCCGATAGAGATTTCGTGCAACCCAGACATTTGATAAGGTCGAAATACTTTATACGGAAAGTGAACTCAACACGATTCTAGCAAGATATCCAGGATTATCACATCTACACACACCCTCGATTTCTAACAAACGTATAAAGTATTTTGTTTGTGATAATCATGGATGAAATTTGTGAAAGTGTTGTTAAAAGAGACGAAGAATAGACCGTCGCAGTGTGATGGCGTGAGAGTTATTGAGACGAAGAATAGACCGTGTGATGGCATGAAGAGTTTTGGGGAATACATAGTACGCAATATTCGAATTACAAAGATGGTGAAGCAATCTTGAGAGGAAGCACAAAAGTTTTGGATCATGGTGTGTCGGAATGCGTTTTTGATGAAATGGTGAAGTCCAAAATATTAGTTTATTCGTAACATCGGTGATGAGTACGCAATTTCTATCTTAAATATTCTATAATTTATGAATATGAATTGCATGACCTCTAACATGGTTTACGTATATTGCCAGTTTTTATGATTTGCACATGTATTTTTTTTTTTTGTTGTTTGAAAAAGGAACAGGAAACATACATGTGAATAGAAATTAATGATACTCTGTGACATTTTCTGAAAATATCCAAGATGGATTTAAAAATTAATGAAAAAGTTGATCCAAATTTGGCGGTATCTGTATTTCATTTGTTTTGGCGGTAACCGTAGTTTTCGGTTGTTTGTTTGGCCAAAGATTTCAAGAAACACACTTATGTACGAATGTGTCCAAATACATGCTTTCAAAATTAATGATTTGACGTGTTAGTTTGATGAATTAATACACATGAAATGAAACAAAAGATATGAAAACGTGATGGGTTTTCATTAAATGCTTGCATGAATTTTTTAGTGATGAAATATAAATTTCTGTGTTAATTCTCCATGCTTAAATACGCATTTATGGAATTTTGGATAACTTTGAATTTTGTCATGGGTGTAACCGTTTTGGGTGGTTTGATTTAATGCAAATTAATTTTCAGAATTGTGTTTGGCCATTCTGTGTATTTAATGGAAATTAATTTTCGGAATTGATGCACATTTGGATTTTACAATTTCAAATATCGTGGTTTTATATAAAGATTCACAACAGTTTGTGGTTTGAATTTTGTGTTGTTAATACCTCATAATGGCATGCTCGTTTAGGATATGTGCACTATAAAAGACGCGCTTTAATGTTTGTCTTTGGTTTTCCTCGTGATCTACCGATGGTATAAGGAGGACATGTGTTGTCTTGATCGGTGTTCGTTTGGAAAAAGAAGTGTCTTTTGTATAGTTGTACTTCTGTATGAAATAAGGGCATCTAAACTCTACTATGACATAAAGTGGTAATCATACCGGGTAGAGTGGCAAAATCATTTGGAAATTGGTTACGTCGTAACCAATTAGTGGGCTTACGCCGTAAACTCATTGGGTGATGTTTAAAAGATCATTTAGTATTTGTTACACCGTAATCTATACTTAGGGTTTACGCCGTAACAAGTGTGATTATTATATTCAAAGAATTTGATCTTCTGTTTCACCGTAAACATTTGATTTACGCCATAACCAGGAAAATGGTTACAAGATTACGCCGTAACACCTTGTTGTTACGCCGTAACATGAAGTCAGTAATAAATACTTGTTGGATTCCCTTGATAAATTTAGAATTTATAAAACAGAAGTTGAATTGCAAAAAAATGATTTGATTAAGACTTTACGCACAGATAGAGGTGGTGAATATTATGATCCTTTATTTTTCAATATGTAGAAATCATTCATTAAACTACAGCTCCTTGTACACCACAACAAAATGATGTGGCTGAAAGAAAAAATAAAGCTCTTAAGGAAATGGGTAATTCCATGTTATCTTACTCGGGTTTGAGTGAGGGGTTCTGGGGAGAAGCCATGTTAACGGCTTGCTATTTGTTGAATAGGGTTCCTAATAAAAGGAACAAGACTACCCCATATGAACTTTGGTATAAGAAACGACCCAACTTGTCATATTTGCGAGTTTGGGGTTGTAGGGTCGTTGTAAGGCTTCCAGACCCGAAAATGAAAACTTTGGGTGAAAAGGGTATTGATTGCATCTTTGTTGGATATGCTGAGCATTCCAAGGCATATAGGTTTTATGTTATTGAAGCTAATGGATCGGTTTCTATTAACTCAATTATAGAATCGAGAGATGCAATATTTGATGAGAATCGTTTCTCTTCAATACCTAGACCAAAGGATATTATACCAAATTCTGTTGAATCTCAAAGGGATGATCATTCTGATGATGTACCAAGTGAGATTCTTGAACCTCGTAAAGGTAAAAGAGTTCGGAAAGCTAAATCATATGGTTCTGATTTTCATCTATACTTAGTTGAGGGATCGAGAGATCATATTGGATCACAATACTCATATTGCTATAGTATTGAGGAAGATCCTAGAACCTATGATGAAGCTATACAATCTCGGGATGCTGCTTTCTGGAAAGAAGCAATTGATGATGAGATTGGTTCTATTATGGAAAATAAAACATGGGTTTTATCTGATTTACCTCCTGGTTGCAAATGGATCTTCAAAAGGAAGATGAAAGTCGATGGAACAATTGACAAGTTTAAAGCTCGATTGGTAATCCAAGGCTTTAGACAAAAGGAAGGGATCGATTACTTCGATACCTATGCACCAGTTGCTCGTATCACTACTATTAGATTGTTGTTAGCCTTAGCTGCTATTCACAATCTAGTGATCCATCAAATGGATGTCAAAACAGCATTCTTGAATGGTGATTTGGATGAAGAAGTGTATATGAAGCAACCGGAAGGATTTGTTATGCCGGGTAATGAGCATAAGGTGTGTAAGCTGGTTAAGTCATTGTATGGGCTAAAACAAGCACCTAAACAGTGGCATCAAAAGTTTGATGAGGTTGTGTTGTCAAGTGGTTTTCACTTAAACCAATCCGACAAGTGTGTATATAGCAAATTTGATAGCTCCGGTAAAGGTGTCATAATTTGCTTATATGTTGATGACATGTTGATTTTCGGAACTGACCAAAATCAAGTTGATAAAACTAAGAAGTTTTTGTCATCAAAATTCTCAATGAAAGATATGGGAGAAGCGGACGTTATTCTTGGTATAAAGATTAAACGTGAGAATAAGGGGATTGTCATTACACAATCTCACTACATTGAGAAAATACTCAAGAAGTTTAATCGTGAAGATTGTTCTCCGGTGAGTACTCCCATGGATCCGGTAGAAAAGCTTAAGCCGAATACAGGGAAACCTGTAGATCAGCTTGAATACTCAAGAGCTATTGGCTGCTTGATGTATGCTATGACAAGTACTAGACCTGATATTGCTTATGCTGTTGGTAGATTGAGTAGGTTTACTAGTAATCCTAGTAGACAGCATTGGAAAGCAATAACTAGAGTGTTTAAGTACTTGAGAGGTACTATGGTTTATTATATATTGAGTATCCTTCGGTATTAGAAGCTTATTCAGATGCTAGCTGGATAAATCATGTTGAAGATTCATCTTCTACGAGTGGATGGGTGTTCCTGCTTGGGGGAGGTGCCATTTCATTGGCTTTCAAGAAGCAAACATGTATCACTAGTTCTACTATGAAATCTGAGTTTGTAGCATTGGTTGCTGCCGGTAAAGAAGCAGAATGGCTAAGAAACTTGATATATGAAATTCCAATTTGGCAAAAACCAATAGCACCAATATCTATCCGATGTGATAGTGCTCCCACGATGGCTAGGGCATATAGTCAGATATACAATGGGAAGTCTAGACACTTATGTTAGACATAGTATAGTGAGGGAACTAATCAGGAATTGTGTGATTTCTATTGAGTTTGTTCGAACACAACATAATTTAGCTGACCACTTGACGAAGGGTCTAGCTAGGGACTTGGTAAATAAGTCAGTTAAAGGGATGGGATTAAAGTCCAAATAAATCTACTACCTATGAGATACCTAATTCCCTTCTAATACAACGTTAGAAGCTGAATTCAATGTGGAAAGCTCATAGCTAGAGATTGGAACACATGTATTTATCCCGGGGTATGTGTTCAGACCGCAAGTGATGTTAGGTTGAAGTTTACCTTCTTAATGGTTCTTTTGAAAAAGTGCTAGCAGGGCATGACTAAAAGGGACCACCTATGTGAACATGAAGTTTTGCCGCTTCAAGAAGCTTGGACTTGGCTTCCTGTATGTTCATTAATGGATTGGGACACATGGCTTGTAAAGTGTCAAGTAAATGAACTTTAGAGTGTTGTAGAAACGAATGTGTATAGTATCTTCAGGTATTCAAATGGATTGACGAGTTCAATCGTTACGACACCCAGATTTTTGAATATTTGGAATGTGTATTATACTAAGATGAAAATTCACTCGCAAGACATTTTCATTTATGCATTTGTTTGTTTCGTTATATTTGTTATAACATAATTGCATATATCTTTATATATGTTTTAGTAAATCAAAGATTACACTAAAATGGGGGGGATTTGTTGGTGATTTTAGTGTCATCGACGGCCATTTAGGTAATGGTGATTTACTAGGGACCAATGAGGTTTCATGTTCGGTTCGGTAACAAGTTAGGGAAGTGTGGAGTGCACGCTTGTTGAGCTAACATGTAATCTATCAAGACATGTAATCTATCAAGACTGGAATTGCAGGGTTTACGCCGTAAACTATTTGTGGTTTACACCGTAACGTCCTGTGGTATAATGGGATAGTTTACGCCGTAATCTATACGTACGGTTTACGCCGTAAACTAATTGGGTGATCTTCTGTTTCGCCATAACCATTTGGTTACGCCGTAACAGAGGAAAAGGCTTTTAGGGGATTACGCCGTAACCCCTGTCAGTTAGTTTTGTAAATACGGTTTTAACTAACTTTAACCACCCAAAAACCAACATTAACTGTCATATGTCTGTGTTATATATACTAAGACATATTGGTCTCAGAATAACACGAAAAACACATACAATTCCTCTAATCTTCTTGCTTTGTGATCTTGTGCCTAGAACACAAAGTGTTTCTCTTCTAGAATTATCCCGATAGAGATTTCGTGCAACCCAGGCATTTGATAGGGTCGAAATACTTTATACGGAAAGTGAACTCAACACGATTCTAGCAAGATATCCAGGATTATCACATCTACACACACCCTCGATTTCTAACAGTTTTATCACTTCAGTCACGCTATTACTCACAAGAGATTAGAAAAGATAAACTTACCAACAAATGACGATGCACTTTGTGACGAGCAGCCATAACGAGTCCATCTTCTGTCCAGGCTGTCATCTCAAGTACATCAGGAAAGGTTTCCTTTTCAATCACAAGACTATGATATCTTCCAACAGTAAATGGGCTGCCAAGAAATTGTGACGTAAACAAGAGTAAGCAAAGCACAATGACCATCACCCGCAATACAAAAAATGTTGTGTTATGGTAACATTTCATCAAAAAGATAAGCAACTATTACTTCAGCTGAGTGTTAGTGGCTGGACGTACTTTGATATGCCTGCAAACAAACTGTCTTCACCGCCTTCATTGTGATAAACCAGTGAACTCTTTCCATGCATAACACCATAAGGAGAACGCACGACTTTCCCTGCAAAGTTTCTAATTTGTTACCACACACAAGAAAAAAACAGACGGTAGCAAATGTAAGAGAGGTTGCTTATAGTAGTATTCAAGAAAAGTAAATATCACACTAGAATCAAAGCCAAATTATATATGTTACGAAATTGGGTCCATTTTTCTACTCATAAAGATTGAAAAGAAAGAAAAAAAACTAGCAGTAATGTGCAGTAACACAAGTATTCTGTAATGAATGCTTGAAGTTGAACCACCGGACATCAACTAGCAATATGGTTTGGCTAGAGTTTTGATGCAATTCAAGTCCACGTAATTGATTGATTCTAAAAAAAGTTATATATTTGGACTCTTAAAGAGTGCCTTCTTTTGCAAAGATACGGATAGGATTTACACAATTGATACCGTAAAACACAGGGATTTGGGCATTTGGCAGTTTAAAGGATTAAATCAGCATATTGATGTTGATTTGTAAAACCAATAGCTAAGAACAGATATCTTAAGTGTCTAGGATGGAGAAGTAGAAGATTGAAGAGAATTATTCTCTTTTTTGCAAAAGAAGATGAAATGTTTGACTTGACACAGGTCATTAAAATTGTGATTAAATTTGTGTGAGTATATGACTCGCTCTCAAACTAACGAGCTTTAAATAATTGCTTATATTTAGTTTTAGACATAAATGATATATATATTTATAAGATTTTTTTGTTTCAAGACATCTTACAAGTCGAGTCGTGAGTCATAAAAAATAGGATTTCGAGTCACGAGTCAACAACTATGCTTCTGCTTAATAACTGTCCCAAGTTTCTGAACATACAATTAGCATCCCACCATTGCCCTTTTCTATTTGCAAAAAAAAACAAAACTGCTCTGTCTTCAAGTATATGTCAAATTATGAAATTCATTTAAAGCAGCGCCTCATGTAGAGGTATGACGGTCTACATCTTAACTCCCTCATACCCACCCCAGCGGGATTGGGTATTGTTATTGTTGTACTTAAAGCAACACCTAACCGCGCTATCCCCGTTAACTGAAGCTAACTTTTTTAGACCTATTTAAATCACTAACTATCTTTAATAAGAGATAGAACTAGAAGGGGATTAATGGATTTTGTTTTGTCAGGTCTGGCCCATCTACACACACTCTATATAGTCAGGATTTCGGCTCAGTAAAATAAATATTCACTGAGCCAATACATCAACACTACCAGAGTCCCTACGACCTCAAATTACTTGATATCTTTCCATCCATTCAACGAGTTTATGAATATGGTACATAATTGATCATGTGTGCCTTTGACAAGAAATGATAAGATTTTAACAATAAACGGTCCCATTAAGAGTACTACATCACAAGAAACAAAATCAAAGCTATAACGTCAGAACAACTCACCTCCAAAAGCTTCACCAATACACTGTAATCCCATGCATACACCAAAAAGAGGTACCTCAGGTCCAAGTTCCAAAACTGTTTGTAATGATATTCCTGAATCTTGTGGTGCACCTGCGAAAAGAGAAATGTTTAATATGAATTTAAACTGACATTAGAATTTGCGAAGGTATAATTTTAGACGCAAAATAGGCACAACTATGATCTTACCTGGTCCGGGAGATATAAGAATTCCTCTAGGATTTTTCCTATAAAACACAATATCACATTTTCGAAATCAGTAGAAAGAAAAAAGATAAATTGTGTTGTGTGTGTATGTCTATCTAGCGCGGATATAATCCACATGCAAAATTTGGAAAAAGTCAGTAAAATCGATTAACGTATAGGAATAATTACTTTCTTAGTTCATCCACGGTAAGCTCATCATTTCGGTATACCTCAAAGTTGCATCCCAGCTCGCCCATATACTACAGATTAAGAAGAGGTATTAGTATAGAAGTCAACAAACAGTCGTGTACAAGTAATTGACCACCTGAAACAGTTTGGAAGTAATCTGTGTTGTATATCTGTAATCAATGTAAAGTGACCAGATAAAATCATGTCGTTGATTCACTTTTGCGGCACTCGTCTCCAAAAATAAAATGATTATAATGGAACACGTCATGATTGACACTCAAATATTTCACTGTGGGACAATATTTTTATACGGAATTATAGAAGAGGGACGAACCTGGCAAAGGTTATAAGTGAAGCTGTCATAATTGTCGATGACAATAATGGGACTGCTATTTTTGGCCACAACGCCCATTGATCCTGAAGATTCTTTCTCGGAGATGGCAAGGCATATTCTTGGGACAACTCTCGTTCCCTTTGATCGCATACCACGTAAGGTAACATCATTTAAAGGTAACTGTGAAGCCCTGCTGAGATTCGGGGTTTTCTGAGGCAACAACGAGGTTCTTAGTTGAACGGACGAGTTATGAGGCAATGATAAAGCCACCATTGTTCGTATGTTCTATCAATTCTGCAACGAAAAAAGTTCTATATATAAATATGCTTTCACTTGGTAATTTGCGCTCAGAAAAGTACTAAAACAATCGTGATACACTGATACAAACCAATTTAGATATCATAGATTAGAACATGGAACATTCTAAGTTTAAGATCAAAATCTAAAGGGGTTAAAAGTTTATGCCTGTCAATTTCTAAGATCTCTTGACCATAATACCGCTTTAACTTCGAAAACATATGATAATCGCTTATTTGAAAACACACGAAAACAGAAGAAAAAAAACAATAATATGAAGCTGTCACAACTTTGCTAAAGGAAGAGTTATACTGTTGGTTTTATAAAAGCCGTTATTAATTAAATCGAGCCCATTTATATGATGACTACTTCCAGAGTTCCATATCACCGACTCTTCAATACTAGGATAAATAGCAGTCACTTATACTATAAAAACTGCAAGAAATGGTAATCATTCGATTTCACAAAATGTTCACTCTTGAGGATTTGTAACAGATTCTTAAGGGGAGGAATGAATATGAACCTGCGTAATCCTAGTAAATCGTAATAAAACTAAAAAATGGATTAACGAAAAATTCCTCTTTCGGCAATATAGGTTTTGAAAGGTTTTCATTTTTATGAGATTGTTACAGTTATTCTTGTAGCTATTTTATAATCATGCAAATCAAATGTACATGATCAATCAAAAACCTAATTCTACACCTCCTGCCAACAAAACAAATTAGAAAATAATAAACAATAACAGATTAACTGATTTAAAATGATAAAGAAGGTAATCATAAATAATAAAAACAAATCAATGGTACACACATAATGAAATAGCAAATAAATGAATTAGGGTCAGTGTGTGTGTGTGTAGAAAAAGAAAGAACCTTATGTTGGGTTTAACGGCAGCTTGAAGCTCTGTGTTACTATGAAAAAATGAAATGGAAATGAAATGGTGGGACAGACAAAGGAGATTTACCCAAATGTTAAAACTAGAAATCTAAAAAAATTAGAAATGTAAAAAAGTTGAAAATCCTTATTTTAAGAAACTTTGAAAAAAGTAAAATCATTATAACCTAATAATTAATCTATACTACTCTATAAAGAGAATTTAACAAATTCTTGAAAAGTTAAAAACTCATTAATTTTGGAAATGTTGAAAATTTAATTCACTGAATCTTGAATATCACCTAATCGAACCCTTCTCAAAAAATTTAATTTTGAATTAGGAAACGTTGACAACTTAAGTGCATTGGCTGTAAATTGGCTGTCAATTTCAATGTTCTTGATTTCATGGCTCGTAACTCTTGAAAAATGATTAAATGAGTTGAAACTTATAAAACTAAATAAAGAAATGATTTGAAGAGTTGTCTATATAAACAACCACAAGTGGAATAGAAAGAAATGAAAATGAAGATCAGACAATCCTCAACTGTTGCCTCTACCATCTCCGTTGCATAAACACGCAATTGGATCCGTCTTCGTCAACCTTATAGAATCCATTGCAACAACATGTATTGTTGTCTTTATTGTTTTCGGTTGTGTGTTTGGTGGTCAGATCCAAGGACCTTTGTTTTGACAATTGTGTTCATGTGTTGTTTTGTGTAGCTTTTTTGTGGTGTTGTTGTCTTGATCTTTCGACATTTGTTTTGAGTTTGCAAGGTTTTTTGAGACCGGATCTATTGTATCATATGGTGTGGCTAGATATAATTTTTTTGTGTTTTGTTTACAGGCTGCTCTATCTTATAACAACCACGGATTTGATGTGAGGTTACAAATAAAATTGTGAGGAGGTGGTTAAGAAATCTAAGCCACCCATCTTTTCCTACTATCTATCATCAAGGATCGTCAATCCTCCATTTCTAGCCACCACCTGAAATT
>BQNB010051081.1:29166-41179 GCA_026074375.1 Tanacetum coccineum
TTGGGTTAAAGATTCATTCTTTTCTTTGCCAACTCTTCATAACTTGTAAGTTTATTCATTTTCTTCGCTTGTATAAATTTCGAGACTAATCGATCATTCACCATCTTCTTTTCTCTCAAAAACAATATCATCCATTTTTGTACCACTTTTTATAAGGAAAACATACAAATAAATAAGGTTGTACAATTTATTTTCAAGTTTAAAACTTTTCTAAATTTTCTTACATTTTCTTGTACTTTTGAGTTAGTAGCGTAATGTTAAGCGATAAAAGTGATGTTTGGTGATTGTGGTGATGGGACTAGGCTAGTTTGTATGTGGATTTGTTGAGAGCCTAGTGAAGGATTTTAGGTTAGTTTATGAGTATTGGGGAAGTTGTGTTGGATTTTGGTTGATTTTTGGTTCGAAAAGCTTGTTGTCCATAATTATTTCATGGATTAAGTAGTGTTTAAAAACTTTTTAAGAAGCTAAAACTCTAAGATTATGTTAGTTTATCCTTTTAAGCAAATTTTGATATAAAGAACGCAAAAATCCGCTTTATAACGAAGAAGTTATGGCCGTTTTAAGTTTGGCGAAACATATAAGTTTTTAACATCTCAAATTTGTTTTCGGTATGATCTGTCCGAATTTTAAATGTGTGTTTTGACCCATTTCGGGTCCGAATTGGACAAAGTGTATTAAAGAAAAAGTGTAGAGAATGATTTTTCCTTCAAACGTAGCTTTCGGTAGAGTCGTGAATGTTTTTAACGAAGGAGTTATGCCCTTTCGAAATCGGACAAAATCTTGGGATTTTATTTCACTAAAATAAAGTTGATTGAAACATAAATTTGGGTTTTCGAGCGTTTTCGGGTCCGTTTAGGGTATAAAAACTTTAGCGAAGGTTATAGTAACACATATATATTAATAGGTCGCGATAGATACATACTTAAGGTATTATATAGAAACCGTTAAGTAGTTTATTATATTGTCGTAATAAAAGTGGAAACTGGAGTTTTAAGGACACATAGGGCGTTTAGACAAAATATAAACTTAACGGATATAATTAGACATCGTTGATGATCGGGATTTCTAAACTTACTAAAACTAGTAATTTTGGTCCAAGTGTCGAAACTTAATTAAAAACTTTATATTTTTATGAAATTACATTTTGACTAATTAAACTAAGATACAAACACGTGCGGGTGATATTGACCTTCTAAAAATGGTTTATTTCAACGTTTCGTTATCATTTACTTGTTCCTAAAGCGCGTCTTTATCTAGGTCGTTGTTAGGATTTGCCCATGTACGTTCTTCATTTGTGACTTACTTCTCTACTCACTGCCTTACTTAATGTGAGTTTATAGCCCCACGTTTTACTTATTTTCAAATACTTTACAAATTTTGGGTGAGAAACATTGCTTGTTTTTAACTTCGGACACAAGTACGTTACTATACTTTTACTTATTTACGGATTTTGCCTAAGTACCTTTAGCTCACTACTACCACTATCATGAACCGTTAATTACTGTAAGTAAGCATGAGTGTTATTAATAGATCTATTGGGACAGATAATCCCCGTCTGAGTTTTGGTGATTCTTACCTATATCGGGTACACACACATAGGTACCGATCAAATTGACGTATATCATGTCGGATTTCTAGGTATTTTGAGTTAGATACCTACTTGGCAACTTTACTTGGCATTTAACTGCTACATATCATCAGCTTTGATGTCATGAGCTTAGAGCAAACGTAAATACCATTTCTATGATATTGTATGTGTTACAATGATCATACCATTACAAATCTTGTGGTCAATACTTATACTTTACTTAAACCTATAAGCTCACCAACTTTATGTTGACATTTTAAGCATGTTTTTCTCAAGTGCTTAGCTTTTGGAACGTTGATGTGTTACGTGAGGTCTTCATGCATTTTAGGCTTCTTTTCATGAAACACTTATTTAAATACCCATTGTCTTTGAACTAAACCTTTATGCTTCCGCTATGACATTTAAATCCTTCGGGCTATTGTAAAACTTATTTATCTTTATTAATGCAGCGTAGTATTGTTTTCAAAATGTCTAAATAGTGGTCGTTCTTTATACTTTGTGATTCGTGATATTTATGAAGGCACTCCCCTAGATACCTATTTCCGCTGCAACCCATTTTGAGGGTGTGACACTAGCTCAGATAACCACCAAAGGTAACTTAGGGAAAGTTGTTACCACATGCGGGAGGTCTCAGGTTCGAGCCTCTCCGTGGGAGTTTTCCTTTTGGAGCAAAAAAGAGTGGGGTTTATCCCCTAAGGTGAAGGTTCGAGTCTTGCATACTACCTAATTGGATGTCACTATGAGCTCGAATTACTAACAAATAACTTGTCGTTTTAAAAAAAGGTAAAACAAAATTTTGAAATTAAAAAAGAAATGTTACCCACGTGTTAGGTTTGATGTTGCTGACTTTTCTTTTACCCTTATCTATTAAACTAACTCTCTACTTTAAAATGACGAATTTACACGGCTACGATCGAAAGTAAACATGATCCAACCTTAACAAATGAATTTTAAGAATTGGTGCATCGTCGACAATATATATATAATATGTTATTATTATTATCTTTTAAACAAGTTTGCTAGAACCATAAACATTTTATAAAAAAAATTACACAATGATTTGTCATTTAATTTGTGGCATTCTTTATTTTCTTTATAAATTCTCTCTTTTATACATCAAATAATATACATAACGTGTTTAATTAAAAGATTGGAAGACAAAAAATTCTCTCTAATATTTTCGGATCTAAACTTGTCCATCGAAATTTGAATAGGAGGGGGGAGGGAATTCAACCATAGGAAAACAATCCTTCACCACTGATGAGAAGGGATAGACGTGGATCTTTAGAAACAACAAAAAAACTAATTCTAAACCCATCAATAACCCATACCAAAAGGATTTGGAAAGAGTTGCAACATCGTTCTATGTATCCAATCTCCCAGAATCATTAGATGCAAAAGGACTTTGGAATGCCTGTGTTTTGTATGGCCGTTTGCTTGATGCGTTTGTCGCTAATAAACAATCAAAATGAGCTAAGCGATTCGGATTTATTCGCTTTTTAGGTATTAAGGATGAAACTGCTTTTGTTCGATCTCTATCTAATATATGGATTGGTAGTTTTCATCTCTATGTTATGGTAGCCCGTTATCAAAGAGCTTATAATACCGCTACCCAATCAAACATTCAAGTACCTGTTCCGGAAGTTAAACCTTCAAAGTCCTCAAACCCTAATTCCTCATCTTCACAAAACATGAACACCTTTACTTCCAAACCATCATTTGTTTCTATTATCAAAACCTAAAACCAATCCGGTTTTGGCCAAACCTTCTAATGTTACTGTTCGAACGGTTAATCTTTAAGAACAGGACCTTATCAACATCGAAGATTCTTCTACGGTCCTTTTGGTGAAACTAAAATATATGGATACTATGGGCAACATCTATACAATATGTAAGAATGCAGGTTTTTTAGATTTGTCTATACATCATGTTGGAGGTCTTTGGATTTGGATTCAATTTCCTTCATCGAAGGCTTGC
Source organism: Tanacetum coccineum (assembly GCA_026074375.1). Lineage (NCBI taxonomy): Eukaryota > Viridiplantae > Streptophyta > Magnoliopsida > Asterales > Asteraceae > Tanacetum > Tanacetum coccineum. The sequence goes on from BQNB010051081.1 coordinate 32,732, forward strand.
TTTAATTTCCAAGAGAACATTGGTATGAAAAGCATCTTCATAACAGCCAAACCTCCTTCGCCCTCTTTCAAAGTGGATAAACGCATGATTTAGATCGAGATCAGTGGCTTGCCTTTATGTGCTTTTGGTTCTAATGCCTACAAGAGAGTGGCATCCGTGTTTAGAAAATTCATGTTTTTTAAAGCAAGAGAGTCCACAGCCATGAGTGAGGGTAGAGTGTGTATTGCTAGGTGATCCCAAATATCTGAGAAGATACACGTTGAAGTACTTGGAGAATCTTTTGAAGTCCAAGTATAGGACTAGGTTCATGCAGTATCAACATCTCCGATAATTCTCTTGATACGTCATCTCATATGGACATTAATGATGTTGTTAAAGTTGTGGATCTTGTTGAAGATAATTCCATTGATGACTTGAATGATTTAAACGCTAAATTCAACGAGCTAGACCAAGATTTTAATGATGACGTGGACCCAATGATCAATCTGACAAACACTTTGTTGAAACAACTTGAAGTTCTAAAGGAATAGGAGGTTAATAAAGATCAAGTTTTAAACCATGCTATTAAAACGTCTGATCCCAGCAGACCGCCTAGTTTTGAACATATCAATCGAGGTTCCTCCTATACTAGTAAGTGTTCCACCTCTTTTGCTAGACATCATAAGAAAGATATAAAAGGAATCTCGATTATATACGAACATAATAGAATTATTGAAGTTGAAACCTCTGTAGGTTATGATGTTAGAGGGTGTAGAAATCCCTTAATCAAATGATAAATGGAATAGGTGTGCACATGGCGAATAAATGAATATCCTTTCTATAAACAGTTGTGATACGAAGAAAAGGCGTAAACGTGTATGGATCAAAGAAATGTGTTTCAAACATAATATTCATTTCCTTGGTCTTAAGAATATAAAATGACTCGCCTTGAGTTATTTTGCCTTAAATCTGTGTGGGGCAATTTCAATTTTGATTACGCTTGTAGCATGGTTCATGGTAGATCGGGCGGTTTGATTTCTATGCGGGACTCGAATTATTTCTCGAAGGAAGATATCTGGTGTGACGAGTCTTATATCATTGTGAAAGGGCGTTGGAAAAACTTGGTGGGCAATTGCTTTATGATCAATATTTATGCTCCTCAATAATTGTCGGCTAAGTCTTCTCTTTGGAATAATATCACTGACTTCATGTAACATCATGTTGAAAAATTCATTTTTTGTGATATGAATATTGTTCGTCTTGAACTTGAAAGGTTTGGTTCTATATTTTCTAATTACGAAGTTGATCAATTTAACTCTTTTATTGATTCTTCAGGCTTAATTGACCTTCCCATTGGAGGTTGTTGCTACACGTAGATGAACAAAGCTGGAACTAAACTTAGTAAGCTTGATTGTTTTCTTATTTCTGAAGATATGCTTTGAATGACCTTAAAAATATCAAAAAAAGGATTGATGATGGTACTGCGAGCCAGATTGAACGTGGCAATCGTATTAAGCTCCTTCAAGTTATTGATAAATTAAATAATCTTGAAGCTCATGATTTAATTTAAAAGGTTCATATTAAGTGGGGCATCGAAGGAGACGAGAACTCTAAATTTTTCCATGGGATGATAAACCAGAAGATGAGATCTTAAAACATCACTGACATTATGCACGATGGCAATTGGATTTTAGACGCGAACCTTATTAAAGATGACTTTCTTAATTTTTTTTTTCAAAGATAAGTTTCAAGTTCATGATTCTGAGGTGATCTTTTCTTCTTTGGCTCATTCTACAAATCTTTGCTCTAGTGATCGTGACTTATTGGAGACACGTGTCTCGTTAGAGGAAATTAAAATGGCAGTTTGGGATTGAGGCAGTAACAAAGCCCTCGGCTCGGATGGTTTCATATTTGATTTTATTAAGAAATATTAGGACCTACTCAATAAGGATATCTTCGAGTTCATTAACTCTTTTTTTACTCAGGTTTGATGCCTCAAGGTGCTAATTCTTCATTTTTTACGCTTATTCTAATGGTTAGTAATCCTATTCATATTAGTGATTTCCGTCCCATTTCGGTCATTGGTGTCCACTACAAGATCATTGCTAAAATTCTAGCAAATCGGCTTTCTAAAGTGATTGATAAGATCGTTAGTAAAGAACAATCCGCTTTTATAGTGGTTCGGCAAATTCTTAATGGTCCGCTTATTCTTAGTGAGATCATTGATTGGTTTAAAAAAGGAAGAAAAAGATGCTCATTTTTAAAGGTTGATTTCGAAAAGGCTTTTGATTCGGTTAGTTGGAAGTAATTGGACTTTGTTCTTCTTAGTCTTGGTTTTGGTTCTAAATGGCGATCTTGGATTAGAGCTTGTCTTCACTTATCTAGAACTTTAATTTTGATTAATGGCAGTCCTATCTCATAATTCTACATCAAACGTGGTTTAAGGTAGGGAGACCCTCTCTCGCCTTTTATCCTTGTCATTGAAGGTTTACATTATGCTATTTCAAATGCTGTTAATTTTGGATTAATTCGTGGGATCAAGCTTAGCTCTTCTAATATCATGATATCCTACTTTTTCTGTGTTGATGATGTAATTATTACCACCGAATGGAACTCTAGCAATTTAGATAACATTATTCGTATTCTTTAGGTTTTCTATTTAACTTCAGGTCTCAAAATCAATATTCATAAATACAATATATATGGTATTGGTGTTCCTAATGACGAAGTTGCTAAAATGGCTAGAAGAACAGGTTGTGCCTCGGGTTCCTTTCCGCTCACATATCTTGGTCTTGAGATTGGGTCCAACATGAACCTTAATTCCAGCTGGCAAATTTTAATCAACCGTTTCCACAAAAGGTTATCCTCATGGAAAGCAAACCTGTTATCTATTGGGGGACGTCTCACTCTCATTAAAGCAGTTCTTGGTAGTCTTGGTATTTACTACCTTTTAATTTTTAAGGCTCCTGAGCTTATTTTGAAATCTCTGGAAAGATCTCGTGCCACATTTTTTTTGGGTGGATCTCAAGACTCCAAAAAGCTAGCTTGGATCAAATGGTTTAATGCTCTTTCTTCTTATGAAAAAGGAGGTTTGAACATTGGTAGTTTAAAGTCTTTTAACCTTGCTCTCCTTCAAAAATGGCGTTGGAGGATGTTCTCCTTCCCGAATGCTCTTTAGGTTAAAGCTATTAAGTCTTTTCATGGCCAACAAGGTGGCTTCGATAATCGAGGTTGCAAGTTAAATGGTACGTGGGCTAGAATAGTTGGCACGTCTAACTTTCTTCATTCGAATGACATTATTTCGTTTAATTCCTTTCGAATCCATGTGGGATGTGGCACTCGCATTCGCTTTTGGAAAGATATTTGGCTTGACGATTCTACTCTTTTTATTCGTTACAATAGGTTATATCCTTTGGAGCAAGATAAGGATTGTTTAATTATTAATCGTATTGTTAACGGCCAGTGGAAGTGGAATTGGTCTAGGGAAGATATTAGGGTTCGTAATACGGCTTACTTGAGGGACATGCTTCTAGAAATTAGTCAAGTAGACTTAAATGTGGTTGACAACCATTGTGTTTGGACGATGGCAAAAGATGGCAACTTCTCTGTTGGAGAATCTCGTCGAATCATTGACTCTAAACTTCTTCCTTCTTTGGTGCCTTCTACTTCTTGGGATAGAACGCTTCCGCGCAAAGTTAATATTTTCATTTGGAGATTGGATTTGGATCAGTTACCTCATAGATGGAATCTCTCAGCTCGGGGCATTGATATTCCTTCAATTTCATGTCCTTCTTGCAACAATAATGTGGAATCCTCTTCTCGTATTTTCTTTGATTTTGATTTCGCCAAGGAGGTTTGGAAGCTTGTTTGTAATTAGTGTGACATTTCTATTCCTTCATTTTCTTCGTTTAAGCTTTGGAAGGCTTGGTTCGATTCGTGGCATACTTCCAAAGAGAAGTCTCGTCGCATCTCCATTATTGTTGCAACTTCTTTTTGGTGGATTTGGAGATATCGTAACAGTGTCATTTTTGGTTCTCATTCGATAAGGAAAAGTGACATTTTTGATTACATTCATTCATCTTCTTTTTCTTGGTTAGTTCATAGGGGGGAAATGTCTTGCAGCTGGTTAGATTGGCTTAAATCTCCTATGTTGCCCGCGAGTAATGCTTGAGTGATGTTGTTTTTGGTCTTATTCTATTGGGAGTTTCGCGATTTAGTCGTTGTTTTGATTCATTTTGCTATGTTTTCTTTCCCCGGGACTTGTTTAGGCCTTTATAAAAAACACTCCGGAGTGAAAACCTGTGGCTCGACCTCCGTTGGTGGGGATTTTTCTCTTGCCTTTGGCAAGAGTTTTTTCATCTTTTTGTAGGCCTCGCAGTTAAAGTCTGGGGTGGTGTCTTGCTAGAACCTTTCCTTTTTATATAAATTTTATAATGTTAGCCGTTCAAAAAAAATATACATAACGTGTCATTGTGTGGATGTTATTTTGTAAGAAAATTATGATTCTACATTTCTTCTCTTTTGAAAAACAAAGTAACTATCTCACAATTTACAAGATGTATATATATGTCATTTTTATAGATCATATACAAACGTTTCTCAACAACTACTAATCGTGTGTACGTTTAGATGTGACGAAAGTGACAAAAAAGGGTAAAGTGCAACTTAAGTCCTTAATGTTTTCAGAAATTGCAAAATCGCTCATGAAACCAAGTTTATTTTGATTTTGTCCCTGAAGCTGACTAACGGTGCAAAAAACCTCACAAAGCGTTGTGAACGTTATTTCTCCCGTTAGTAAGGACCAAAATCCTGCGAAATGGCTAATATACCCTTGTGTTCTGTTAACTAAACTTTGAGGACAAAATTTACAACTCACTCGTAAACTTTTTTTTTCCACTTTTTTCTTTATTATTATTATTATTATTAACCACATTATTAAGAAGCTTAAGAGATTTACAATAAATTAGAGGGGAGTCGAGATACTATATGCGCCCCACTTCTTTAGCAATAGTGAAACTGATCCTATTAAATATATGAACAGCAGTACGTGCCCCAATGTCTTGAGCCATGGAGAACTTTCGGATCCACTTCAACAATGTAACCGCGTCTGGCTCTAATTCCCCCAAAAAGGAGAAAGAAAAGGGAAGATACCCATATCCAATAGCCGCGCACTTAGCCATATACTTACCACGTTTACGTTGTGCAACATCAATCATCGCCCGATCGAGCAAAAAATCTGCCATCCTGGTTTGCGTTAAAGGCGAAGAACCAGTCAGATCCACATACACATCAAGACCTCCATCCTAAGAGTAAAGTAACATATCTGATGGACGTAATGGTTTATCACACCCCCATCCAACCTGATATCAACTTCTTTACCAGCTGAAATCCTTGAAAGATAACAAATGTCGACAAGAGTATCGCGCACAACATTATGACGATGTTTAATACCAACAATACCAGCACACGATATAGCATGGTCTCCATAAATATCCTCATTAAAAACCCTTGAGCAAGTTGAACAAGGCTTTAAAGCAGAAAATAAGGGGATACCCAACCGATAACACAAAACACAATGGTAAGTCTTACCGTTCTTAGTTTGTCCCAACCCATAAATAGGGACCGCCCTAAGCTAGTCAGAGGTATGATCCTCCCTTTGAGAATTTTACAAGGCCATCTGTCGAGGAGATAGAGAAAATATGGACTATGCATATTTAGTAACCCGTGTGAAATATATATCTGCCATTTTATTCATGAGTTTAGGGGCAGCGGTCTCAGTTGGATTACACAAGAGGTCAGTCTCCATAGATGTATTAAACATAGATAAGGTATCATCAAAAATAGGCCTGAAAGCAACAAAACCAGCATGCCGAATAAGCTTAGTCTGCAAGTTAACAGACTGTAATCGTGACGCAAGGAAGGCATAATTCAAAACATCACCCGCAGAATAGATGCCAAGTCCCCCAAATGAAAAGGGTAAGGTGACAAGCATACATTGCCAGTCACCAAATTTTGGTCCAGAAGTAGTGACACTACGTTCCAAGGAAGAGCAAAGAGCCACGTCAAAAGAACGTTGGGCAGACTCAAAGACACGAGGAGGACATGTGCACATAGTAAAGTATAGCCTGGAAATACCCGTACAAGAACAAAGAAGCAACAACTCACATTGAGGGTCATTAATCTTAGCAATAGCATCCATAAGCACAATGGTTTTGGCCACTCGCTTCATCACAAACTCATTCCAAAAATCAAAATCCACACTAACGGGCCCACCAAGTAATTTAACATCATGCAAGGGCCGAGCAATATTAGGTAGGAAAATACGTGCAAGCCTGCTTCGAGGGTCTTCCTTTGGCAAAAAAAAACTTTAGTTTTATCAACGTTGAGATGCAAGCCACACCCGGGCCCATCCTTCATGATAACTCTAAAACTTTTCCAACAACCAAAGTATCTCCAATACCATTGTCCAAATACCAAGCATGAAGAGAAAGGCTAAAAGAGTCTCTAATCTTGCATATTACTGGATGTAACACGAGGGCAAAAAGCAACAGGTCGAGGGGATCACCATGCTGCACTCCTTGGCACGACCATAAAGTGTGCTCCCCATAATAAAATCTAGTTGGGTTAGAGTAACATAATTCTACCCAACGCGAGATAGTAGGACAACGGAAAAAAACTTCACGTAACATAACCTCTCGATCTACCAACAATAGTACCATCACTTTATTTTTTGTTATTATTTTATTTTTTGTTATAACATCACTTTATTAGAAGAAATAGAATAACAATAATTATTATTATACCCACCACCAACGCCACCATAACCCACCACCACTATCGCCACTCGCCACCACTACCGCCACCTACCACCGCTCAACATAGGCTTGCAAAGACATGGCAAGAAAAGGACCACTTGAATCAAGAAAAACCTCAAAACATATGACAAATGAATTGTATATTGATCGACTTTTTATACAAACAAACTTGTCCATATATCTCATCTAACACACTATCTCCCACACCTTTTTCGTCCATGTACCTCATCTAACTGACTATCACCCACGCCTTTTTCGTCATAAAATCTACGGTAGCTCAGACGATGACTTTTTCATCTTTCTAATTCTAAAGTCCTTCTTTGACATACCATTTTTGATACCGAGCTGGACCTCACAAAGAGCTACTATATGTCCTGTATAATGTACGAGTTGCTGCTATAGTTACTTTAATTATCATGTGCTTATTACATTTATTCTGGAGCTGGTTGGTGAAGCAGTTTAGAGTTCGTGAGAGATTTTCAAAATAAAAAGTGGTTATCGTGGGTTTTATTTGATAGAGCCTGCTAGACCTGATGTTGAAATGATGCATAATTGGCATAAGTGAGGTGATACTGCATGTACTTGAGACTTCAAGAGGTGGTTTTGATCTTGAAAATATTGTTAATGCTATTGAGGATCATAGTTTCAATTAGCTTATTGTACTATTTGATTATTGGTTTTCATTAACAAACTGTTTTAATTTTCTAAAGGCTTAAATCTCATACCATCACATTTTTTAGGCTTACAAATATTTTTCTAAGAAATTTTTGTCTGGCCATGAACCTTTTCCATTGGACTCTACGAGAAGGTTTTAAGGAGACTGTCAATATCTTTCAGAATAGTCTTAGGCAGAAAGAACACACATGCCCAATATGTTTGCTTAGCAGTTAAGATTGAGGCAATCATTTGCATTCTACCAACATTAGACTAAAATGTTCTTCGAGTCATTTATCTTTCCTTTTATCTTCTCAACAAGGCTTTTACAGTCATTAACATTCAATCACCATGTCACTAAAAGGACACCCATATATCTCACTGGCAATTTTCCAACATTAAAGGGAACAATACTAAGAATTTCATCCTCTACATTGCTACAAAATAGAATGCTTTTACTCATATTAGGCTTGTGACCAGAGGCTTCATAAAACTCCTCCAAAGCTTGCTTGATCACATTACCAGAATTAGTATCACCATTGCATAGAACTAAAAGATCATCAGCAAAGCAAAGGTTTGTGATTTTTAGTTCCTCACATCCGTAATGATACTTAAACTATCCATTTTGTGTTATCTTCTTTGCACAATTTATTGAAACACTTTTATGATTACTGTGAATAGATAATGTGAAATTGGGTTACCTTATCTAAGACCCCTTCCCCCTTTTAAGTATCCAAAACTCTCACCATTAACTGATATGGAAAATGCAACAGTTCTGACATAAATCATCCAACAAACTGTTTAGGGAACCAACGAATGCTTCTTCCAAAAAATTCCCAACTAATAGTATCATAAGCATTTATTATGTCTATCTTGAATGCACACCTCGTTTTACCTTGTTTGCATCCATGACCTTTTAAAAGTTCGTGACGTAGGAGTTTATTGTCAATGAAGATTGTACTGAGAGGTACACGTTATTAACTTAGCTAAGTCTAAGTTA
>BQNB010051082.1:0-23497 GCA_026074375.1 Tanacetum coccineum
GCAATGTACCTTACGAACACGAACATGTTTCAGAGTTTGTTCAATGATTTGTTCCCAATACTCGACCAGACACAATCTTCTAATTTCAGAAGGGTCCCCTTCAAATACCCTGTACACAAACAAATAAATAAAAAAAAACTTGACTTTCTAAAGTCTAAACATTGATGGCCACTTTAGAGATAAATAAATAAGCTTAAAACTCAAAAACGAGAACATAACCCTGTTACATCTTTGGTTGAGTAGTCAGTTCGTAACTTGTCAACAGCTACTTGTTGGACATAGGACTTGTCAACATTCACTAAAACTTGATTGCTTGAAAGATACTACCTCGATTCGAGAACCATCATATTGTTAAGACTAATGATTACACATTATAATACTTAGAACCGCAAATTCATAGACTGATTTATTGTCCAAAAGGTAAACATGAATATTAACTTCTTAGTCGGACAAAAGGTCGGAAACCATAGTTACCAAAAAAATCGCTCATGTTATCATAATTAGATATATTACTAATTTATAATGGAAGGCAATTTCAAAGTATTTACTCGTTTAGAACAAATATAAGCCACCACACTTGTCCAAGTTTACACCTTCTATTAATAAACATAAATCTAGAGCTGACATCTATATTGTACCTTAGATAATTATGACTGAGGACTTAAAAAGTACTTGGCTCAAGCGGTGACCAGCAATCAGACATTTTCTTGTCATTAAGACAAACATGGAACTTGAGAGCCGTCTCTTGGTCTTTGTAGCACAGCTTTTGGGGATACTGAAACAGAACATAATGACAACAAAAATAATTTACAGATAGCATAGAAAGAAAATGTAAAAATAATAGAGATTGTAGAGATGAAGAACCTTGTGAAGGGCGTAACTGTAAAGACTTCCATAAGATATAGTCTTTGAGAAAACGACTTGACCATATGCACCAGCGTATCTCATTCCTAATGCGGCAACTGCGGCTTTTTTAGTTATGCTCCTCGCACCTGATTGCTAACATAGTTGAAAAGAAACGGTTAGAGTTTGTTTAACACTTGGTGATCTTAGTAATGATTATTACAACTTCGAGAAATAGAAGCACATCGAAAATATAATAGTATATTGTTAAAGATAAGGCTTTTCTATAATATCGCAAAAATAACATAGTGAAATAGGCGACTATATAGCGCAGATAATCCATTAGCATTTTAATAATCAGTCCTAATAGCCCATAGTAAACAAATTAATCCATTATTTTTAGCAGTTAGCTCATGAGCTTATAAACAAAAAGTGAGCCAAGCGAGCTTAATCCAAACACCCCCTAAAAATGATTATCTGAATATATTTTTTTCACGTTTCAGATAATTAGTTTCAAGATAATGCCGATTGCTTTTTTATATATTATTAAGATGAAAATGTCTAGAATAACATAAATGAATACCTTGTTCCTTTGGTGTCTTGTCGGGTCCTAACCTGCAAAGAATTTAACACAAAACAATGTTTGGGTTTGTAGTTCATGACAAAAGAAGCAACTTGGTAATCCAATTAAGATTACTATGTCTATCGCAAAACACCAAGTAACATGTTTAGCGATTGGGATATGTGTTTTAAAACTTAATATAAAAAACTTCAATAAAAAAGGGAGAATAGTAAAACCCTTTGATGGATTTGCAACTTTTTTAGTTTGGCCCTTAAGTCTCGTTCCATAACTAGACAAATTGCCATTGTTATTGAAGAATGCAACCAGGTTATCACATTCAATATGAAATTAGAGAGGATGTACAAATTTGATCTGTTTTACAAATCATCATCATCAAAACAACATGAAGATGTAACATTGATAACACATACCAGGTTACACTAAAATCATAAAAATCAATAAACATGAATATAAAAATAGCATAATCCAAATTGGCAAAAATACCAAATAACAAAAATCATTATCATTAAAAAAAACATGAACATTACCATCATCAAGTTATAATAAAAACATGTAATTGACAAAAAAAATGGATCTCATCACAACGGAAATTACACAAAATAAATGAAAAAAAATAATACCTCTACATGAATATACATGTTTGTGTCCAAACCCTAATTTCAATCATCATCATCATCATCATCTCGTGGTTGTTTCCTTTATAAAAGTTGATGCAAAAAATCACGGATTCATGTACAAAATAAGGAAATCAATAATATTATTCATAAGAAATCGAAAAAACATACCTGGTTTTAGAAACAAATTTCGATTAAGGATACGGTATTAATTAAGCAATTTTGAAAAGTGTTGGAGTTATGTTTATGGTCATGGGTTATGGAAGTGATAGAATTAAGGAATGCGTTTTATTATTTTGAAATTTGAATGGATGATTGAGAGAGAATGATTGTTGATTTTTAGGGGAGGAGTTATTAAAACTGTGTTAATTTTGAAAACTGACGATTAAGCATGATTTTAAACATGACATCTTTTTTTACTTTGTTATCACAATCATTGGCTTAGTCCAGTGGTTGTGACATTCGCTTACCAAACAAACCACCAGGGTTCGAATTTGCCAAGAGACAAAATTTTAATTTTTTTTCCAAAAACTCGCTTGCCATGTGTCATTCCAGCAATGAGTGAAGTTACATGGAGGTTGACATGGCATTGCCTAATTAAGTGACGTGTCATAACGTTGTCCTATAATAATATATAATATATATAATATATATATATATATATATATATAATATATACTATAGGAGTGGGATACATATAATTTATGATTGTACACTACCTCAGAGTGGTTGGTGGGGATCACTACAAAAGGAAACGACAATAAAAATCAAAACTCAGCTAGATAAACATCAAACAAAAAAAACCCCCTCAAAACTCAAATATAAATCAAAAAGTTTAAAAGAAATAAACATACTCGAAAAACCAAATCCAACAAAGTCAAAAAGAAAAAAAACATAAGCAGCCACCTCAACGATGACATGACACCCACAATTCAATAAATTTTGAAATTATGTTAAAAATTAAGTACATAGCAAGGTTTGAACACATGACCTTTTGTTAATATGCAACGATCTTAACAAACTTAGTCAATCCATCAATTGTGGTTTACTATGAAAAACAATAATGATATATTATAACATCAAGATATACTTCATATATAAGTTATAGACAAGATATACTCCATAATTTTAAGATATGTTCTATAATTATATTTGATCAATAAATTTCGAAATATGTTTATTTTGGTAATCTTTTAATTTGTACAAACGAACTATACTCGCGAGTCCGAAGCTTTACGATATTGGAAGCTTTACCTTAGATATGGCTTTTTTTAATCACACGAAATCTATTCAAGGTTATGCATAATCAATTCAAGGTTATGCATAATAATAATAATTCATGATTCATGTTTTTCAAATCTTATCTGTACGTGTAGACTCTTTGCATCAATATTCAAGAAACAAAGTTTCAAAATATGTATATTAGTACTTTTAGTTATTTTTTCAAATTTGGTCTTCTATTAAAGTTTCAAGTGACGTGACTTTGGTATAAGGTAACTATGTTTCATAAATTTTGATTTACGTTAATCTAATATGTGATCAAAGTTATTATGTATGTGTTACTTGACATGTCCGTAATTTATGACCATGTTAACCTTTTTTGCAATATGCCGTTTGCGTAGCACCTAATCACTATCTTAGAGAATTACACGAAACTAAATAGATCGAGACTTGGATTATTTTTCTTATTGACAAAGAAGAAATTGGTCACCTAAACCAAAATGAGCACAAAAAGATGTTGCACCAATTTTTGTGCAGTTACATACTTTCTTATCCCATGTGATGTACCTCACATGATGTTTAATAATTATAGAGTATGCATATTCATGTAAAGCAACAACAAAGTGTGAGGTTTATAGCTTTTGGGTACTTTTCATGGAACCTTAACTGGAAAGAAGCATGTGAAGGTAGAGTTTGGAGAAAGCAAGAACATCATATGCTGGATTTCAACCAAAGTGGAGACAAAAGAAAGAGCAATTTCGGTTTTGAACAAGAGACTTTTGGGTTCTTATAATAATGATATCATTAAGGTTCTTCATATAGGTATCTGTTGTACATGCAAGACAGCAGCCTTTCGACCTAACATGAATGATGTTGTTTAGTTACTAATCGAGGCAGACCCTTGCATATTTGATGCTTGGAAGACGCCAAACAAGACCAAAGAACAACTAAAGTAAATGTATGATCATATGAATAACTATTTTAGGGCTCAAAACAAAGTAGCATAACATCTACGATTAAGAAATTTATTTCCTTTATGATCTATTGAGAAAAACTTTTGCAGATATTAATTAACTTACTCTTAAGTCTTATGTTGTATTTGAATAGGCATCATTCTTTTCTGTATACAACTTCGAGAATATATTATGTATTACTACCAACAGCTTTGTTTCGTTGCAATTTTTTTAAAATCATTATGTGTTGTCCAGTAGAATTCTCATTTACATCTACTTAGTATTATCTATATTATTAACAAGCGAACCCGCCCGTTAGGTAGGTTATGTCATCACTACCCTATCAAATAACATCAAATTAACACTCCAACAAGCATCAACGCTTATTATTTAAGTTTAAACAAACTCAATTGTTTAGCAAATAACAAAATTATAAACTTACTATTTATTTCATGAATTGTTAAATAAGTAAATATATTAAAAATTCACATTAAATACCTTTGCACAGCATTGTTCAACGTATATACAAAAAAAAGGAAGTACAATACATAAACTAAGACATAAACAGTTCTAAAGCAAACAAAAACTAAACGAAAACCAAACAAAACCGACAAACCGTGCCAAGCCGAACCGAACATGTCAGATTTGGCTGTAAGTTATAACTAATTAGAGTTCATTTATAACGTGCAGATTAAGTTCTATTCCATCAAAACACAACACAAAAACGGCAAAAAATACTTTTTAGGTCAGAATTGGTAGGTTCGTTTCAGTTCCAGTGTGGGTTATCTCGCTACACTTACGCTTTAAGACGACATTTCAATTTAGTCTTCATTTCAATGAATCATCCAAAAATCGTTTTTCTTTAGTGTTTAAAGATTATTGTGAACCACATAATTTTCATTGCTAAAATATATATTATATATATGATATATATAATATATATTATTATATATATATATATATACACATATCTTTAATATTATACATACATATATTACTATTCATATATACATATTATACATACTATACTTATATACATACTTATATACATATAAACATTCCTATAACATAGATAATACATACATACATATATATATAGTATACCTACATTATATACTTATATATAAAGCATATAGACTGTTATTACCATATAGATATATTTATATATATTTATATAATATCTATAGATTTTTATATATTATTCATATATATATATACATATATTTTTATTTACATATATATTTATCTACATTATATATTTTTATTTATAAATATAGAGAGAGAGTACTAGCATCAAAAGACGCGTTTAACACCGGGTGTATTTTAAAAATTTTATTTTGTAGAATTATATGCATATTATGAAGTAACGAAAAAAACACTGAACGTAAACAGGTTTCGTTAATATATAAAAGAAATAATCGGATAATAAGTGAATTATTAGATAAACATTTGAGTTTGTAACAATTAAATAAATAAATGTCCTAAGTCTGTGGTTTAGAACACCTGAGAACTTCAATCAATTGCTTGATCAATATTTCTAAGTAACATTAATGGGACTCCTACTTTTAACGCAAGTATGTGGTTTGAAACACCTGAGAAATTCAATCAGTTGATAATTCTGGTGAGAAAATAGACTGATCTATGGTGGTTCCACGTTCAGTTATATCTATGTTGTTGCAACTTAAGTAAGCCATTTGGAAATTTCTCCAACAAATGATCGTTTATAGTGTCCACAACTTCATTCGTTGGAGCAAGATTGGCCTTTTCTTGGAAGTATGACAAATCATTTATGTTATCCAAAAATGTTTGGATAAGTAAAATCAATAATAGACGTTACCGGGTCATCTATAAGAATTCTGTATAAAGAGGAAGGGGGATAAAGGATCGCCTTGTTTCAACCCTTTATAGAATTGGAACTCATTCGTAGGACATCCATTGACAAAAATAGAACCCTTAGAAGAAGTTAGGCAACTTTGAATCTAGTTACGCCATTTACACCTGAAACCGAACTCTTTAAGAACATCATCTAAAAAATCCCATCTAATCGAATCGAAGGCCTTTTCAAAATCGACCTTAAAAATTAGACTCTAATGCATATTAACCTTAATAATATAATTCTTAGACTCTAATGCAAAAAGATTTTGGGGTTACCCGACCATTTCGGCATGTAACAAAATCACCCATATCGACCTGTTTCACAAACCACCCGGCTATTTACACAAAATCACCCATATCAACCCGTTACACAAAATCGGCCATATCGACCCATTACATAAAATAATTATAACGGTGACACTTAATGGGTTTTACCATTAGAACCATTTCCTACCTATACAAATATCTAATGGTAGAATGAATGTAACACATAATAACCACACGAACTATAACAACTATTTCATTTAGGATCATATTTCATGTCTGTATCTACCACGTTTCAATGGTAGGGATGTTTTGACAGGCAGTAGTCATTTACACAAACATAGTATGCACAATAAT
Organism: Tanacetum coccineum; assembly: GCA_026074375.1. Lineage (NCBI taxonomy): Eukaryota > Viridiplantae > Streptophyta > Magnoliopsida > Asterales > Asteraceae > Tanacetum > Tanacetum coccineum. Next base: position 6,711 of record BQNB010051082.1, read on the forward strand.
ATGCGGTGTGAAACGATTGAGTTTGTAGCAATTAAGGAGATACATGTGTGAATAAATCAACCAACAACGGTGAACGTAAATAAGTTCCATTAGTATTTAAAGGGATAATAACTAATATGTCAATGATAGGATAAACAATCTTGTTTTGTAAATATTTAAATAATAAATGTCGTTGTATTGTCTTTTCCTTCTTCGATGGTCTTGAAGAGAAAAAGTATGCATTAAGCGTTAGTCAGTTGAGTAGCCAATGAACTATTCTCAGGTCGAACATTATTTGGAGAACCCGGGTCAAAGAGCCCGGTGTGATGATTCTTCTGTGCGATGATCACAAGAAACTTCAGGCACCATTTCTCATCGAGAAACTTGCAGGCCTACAACCATTCCAATCAAACATATTACATATCAAAGCTCATACATATTCAAAACTGAGACAATGAACTTAAAAGTTGACCAAAACTCAATTATATGGTCCAACTCAATATTTTGAACTGTGTGACTCACTAACATCAAAGCTCAATATTGAGAACTTGATAGAATCCTTAAAACCTCATCATTTCACAAAATTAATATTGGCACATACCATTAAGGCAGTCAAATTATTTATCAGAAATGTTATCACAAAATGATGATTTGATCTGGATTTTGTTTAGCTAAGTTGAGATAGAAATCCAAATGTAAGTCTCTAACATAAAGCAATTATACATATGAAAACCAACTGTTGGATCTAAATATTAGTTTGTAAGCATATTAAATCAAGAACACCATACCTCATGACGCCGTCATCTACGGTATCTGAAACCTTCTTGAATAGAGAATCAATCATCTCCAATTTGGGGGACTGAGTTCTCACTGAAGTTCTGTACCAGGAAATTAAAGGTTAATGCCTTGAGCTAACCACCTGAAACTCATTGAAATTTGAATTTAACAAACTCTTAAATTTATAATCAAAGCTTTTATATGAGAACGGAAAAGAGAGCAATTATTTACAGCAATAATAGACGGGACATCAGATTCTGTGGAAGAACCATGAGATATATCCCATATCAAGAATATTTGTTGGTGCTTTAGATAAAACATGAATCAAATGTGAATGCTCAATTGCAACTATCGAATTCAACCCTCCAAGCTGCCAGCAACCAATCATTAATAACTAATTAAGCACTCATACCACATTCTTTAACAAGTTCTCTTCAACTCAAATCAGTTGCAATAAAGTCAATCACCAATTACCCCCACCATAAAGTTTATTACAATTACAAACAAAGATCTCATCCCCTCGTATTTAGCAACTCTCTCCCTTCGATAACCTACAATTATAATAAACTTTAAGAATCAAGCTATAATGTCCGTAATTGAACGAATCAGGCAAAATCCCAAAAATAACAACATACTTGATCTTAACTCAAGCATAAAAAAATTGATTGCGTTTTACCATCAAATATATCTCGTTTTTCTTCCTTTTTCCTTTCACTCTCTCAATAAAAAGTCTGATTTTTTGCACAAACAGGAAAACACAAAAATCACTTACAAATCGTAATAAAGTTATTATTTTTTAACAAATAAATAAAAGATCACCAGATTAAGTCCCAAAGTAGGCGTTTTCATCGACGTAAAAACCTTCATTCTTACTCTTTCAATCGCAGAAACTTGATACTTGTTTCGTGTTGCTTTAAATTTTGGGTTTAAGAATTTAAGGTACCAAACTATACAAACACCAGCTCATAGAGCAAACCTCAACCTGGAACACATAAGAAGGAACATATATCAATCATTATTTTGTAAGGCTTAAACAACTTGTGATAGGGCGTATGTTTGAAATCGATGGAAACTAACATTTATATATGATTGGCCACAAACACATGTTCATTCAACAACACATGTTCAGATAAAACTTCCAAATGTGAGAGATGAAATTACAGAAATGTATAACAGAAAAGATAAGTTTATTGTAACACATGAGTTAGATGCTTATACAGGGCACACAAGAAAACATATTAAGCAAATTTTGATAGATAGTCGTATCACAATTAGTGGCTTGACTTAATAGTAGTTTGGAAAAACAGTTGTATATATAATCTTTTCCAAAATGAAAGAAAATCAGTGATGGCTACTTACATGTTCATCCATTTAAATCAATTCCAAATTTGTGATGTGTTGTTTTTCATAAACTTGTTGCATCCAAGTACGAAGGATTGGGACTCGCAGTGTGACGTTGTTTTTGACAGCGCTCAAATCATTGATGTAACCTGCAACGAATGTAGTCATCTGTTATTATGAACGTTTTTTATATTGTTATGAGAGGTGTACAATTACCACATACATGTCTACCATTTATAGGTGCAAAGTTGCTAAAAATAATGTAAGACAAAATGAACAAACGTTTTTAAGGCTGGACGATATGGAGGGGAACTCACCTAGGTGACTTTAAAGTCACGCATGAGTTGCCATCCCACCCCAAAAGTGACTTTTTTCATGTCAGATTTTGCTAGGTGAGTTTGGGTATTTTTTGTGTCAATTAGGTGAGTTTCTCACCTAGGTGAGTCTTAAAATTGGTGGGCCCCCTCTCTTTTTTTGTTAATGTATTTTAATTAGTTGTGAGTGTGTGTGGTATGTAGTGAGGTATATTTTATATAAAGTGGGTATTTTAATGAAAGGTAAGTTTTAGTGGTAAGATGATGTGGCGCAAACATGTCATGTGACTTTGGGCTTGCCATACCATCCAGCCTAAACATCGATTGATGTGCTTGTGTATCATTGTATTACATAAGAAAATACTCACTAAAATTAAGAAAGTCATACGTTAAATATAGAATTCCACCGGGTTGTATGATTTATAATTGCTTGAAATTTCTGTTTTAAACATAGTTTTGATTTATTTGAACCGAAATATTGCTTAGCATAAATAGTTATCCAATGAAACGCCTCAAACAGTTATGTCATTGAATAAATTGGTTCAAACTTTCTGTAATTCACTAATAATTTCCATTATTACATTTAATGCATACTAACACTATTATTAGACTTACTCATTGGAAGATTGATAAGGAGACTTTTTAAGCTTTCCGTTATTAAGTTATAGATTAGTGCATAAGAGTATTGTAGAAATTCTCTAATTATGTTAATCCACATCTCCTAATTAATTAGAATTGTAATGCAAATAGCTAAACTTGTTTGTACAAAACCTATGGATCATTTAGCATGATAATGCATAAAAGTATTTTACATAATTGCTAATTAAGGTAATCCACATCAATTTATTAATTACGATTTTAATGCTTGTAGCTTAAAAAGGTTGTACAAAACCTTATTTTATTAAAGAGTAATTATAATTATAGATAGATGAAGAACTGAGGTGCACAGTTACCACATATATGTCTACCATTTATAGGTGCAAAGTTGCTAAACATAACGTATGACAAAATGAACAAACGTTTTTAAACTTTGATTGATGTGCTTGTGTATCATTGTATTACATAAGAAAATACTCACTAAAAACAAGAAAATCATACCTTAAATATAGAATTCCAAGGGTTGTATAATTTATAATTGATTGAAATTTCAGTTTTAAACATTATTTTGATTTATTTGAACCGAAATATTGCTTAGCATAAATAGTTATCTAATGAAACGCCTCAAACAGCTATGTCATTGAATAAATTGGTTCAAACTTTGTGTAATTGACTAATGATATCCATTATTACATTTAATGCATACTAAATTTATTATTTGACTTACTCATTAGAAGAATGATAATGGGACTTTTCAAGCTTTCCGTTATTAAGTTATAGATTAATGCATAAGAGTATTGTACAAATTCTCTAATTATGCTAATCCACATCACCTCATTAATTAGAATTTTAATGCAAATAGCTAAACTTGTTTGTACAAAAGCAATGGATTGTGTAGCATGATAATGCATAAAAGTATTATACATAATTGCTAATTAAGGTAATCCACATCATTTTATTTATTACGATTTTAATGCTTGTAGCTTACAAAGGTTGTACAAAATAAAAGATAGTTGGATGTTGGAATAAAGTCAGGGGCTGGTATTGAGCAAGTTAAATGTGTGAAGGGCCAAAAGTAGAAAGTTGATGGAACCCTAACCTTATTTATAGTCGTCTCAGGATCATCACAAACTCAGACAAGTACATATTAATGGTCGTTTATGTTTTTTGGGCTCTAGCCGCTATTCTATAATAGTCAGTTACACTCCTTATATTTATTTCAATTGTTTTGAGGAATACATAAGACTCATATTATATCTCTAAACCTTTCCTTAACAGTCTCGGGATCCATCACAACTCAGAATCAGAACAGATAGACATTCAGTCACTTTGGTTACGACATAATCCTCCTCCCTAATATCCAAACGTTGTTAATCTTTCATGACGATGGCGCGTGACACCTACCGCAAAACACCTCTCCGACTGAGAAACATTCCGGCAACACCCGCAATGAGGAACAAAAAACCTAACTTGTTGACCAAAATAGTTGACCGTGCTAACAAGCTTTTTCGTGTTGTTTTTGGTGACCGGAATTTGTCAGGTTATGTTTCTTTATTACGATTTCTTATTAATTTCATTTTCTCTAAATTTGGTTACTTCCTGTTAATTGTTTATTTATATTACTTCATTTATATGACTCGTGCTAGTTATTGTTATTGCGCTATTTTTTAATCAACTTGTACTATTTTCTATGATTTTATCTAGTTTCTGTTATTAATTTGGTTAATTTAGGGATATAGAGAGATGCATATGACTTCTTACGGTGTAGGTAGACACCATTATAGCTTTTTTTTATTGTATTTGTAAATGAGTTCAATGGTCACAGGCACTCATGTTCATTGAAAGTTACGTGTGGGTGAGCAAGCTTTTGATGTCAAGTATGTGTATTGCTTCATTTATGTGTGTTGACCGAGTATAAGGCTTGTGTCATAGTGTGAATGATTTTTTCAACTTGTTGCTATTAGTAAGGTAAGCGAGCTGATCTGTTAATTTGGTTTACATTTGAGTTTGCATATTTCAACAACTTCTTCAAACAATGTTAGTTTACAAAGTCTAAGAGCCTCAAATTAGGGTGTCATGTGCTTTTGGAGCGACAAGATTATTTCAGGTTAGGGTACGGAACTGGAGGATAGCATGTGATGCTTTAATGCTGTAATAATAGCAAAATGAACCGCTTTTGTAAAACTCTGGCAAGAAGGAAATGATCATAAATATAATTGAGTAACAACCACAATCTATTACAAGACAAATCATAAACCATAAATATAATTGAGTAACTATCACAATCTATCACAATCTTTTTGATGGATCTTGTATCAAGTATATGAGCATAAAAACATTTTATTGTGTTGTAATAGTGGTAACTGGTAAGCTACTATGGGCTAGGTTTGCTGTAAATGTTATCTGTGTGGAACGTATAAGATTTACATTAATTAGCCACTATGTCGTTTCTTTACTTTAATGTTCATTATGCTCTACATACCCCTTACAACAGCATTTATGTCAACAGAGACTAATGAAGAACATCAGAATGTTCCTCGGGAGGAAGGGCAACGCGGGAATTCTATCAGTATTTTTGCTACTACAGGGATATCAGATCTTGAACAAAAAACCTTCACTAGGTCTGTGTATCATTTTACTGTATTTCTATGTTATTTCTTTTGCTCTGAGTGGTGACCCATATCTTTACTCTATATCACATCTTTGAGCCCGAGTAGTGCACTCATTTATCAATAACATGCAACTTGTATGACCCAAAACTTGCTTTTGAGATAAATAGTGAATGAAACTGCCATTACTGTGTAACAAGTCCGAAATAAAACGGTTGACAGCATTGTTGCATTCAAGGTCCAACGAGTCATCTTCTGAAGATGTTGTTGAACAGGATGGAGCAAATCCGTGTAGTTCACCATCTTCTCTTCTAAGGCTTGAACGGTCAACAAGTGGCTCTTTGAAAAAACATAGAGATGACAGGGATAACTTACATGCTGCTATTTCCAAGCCCATGGTCACATCAAGAGTAAGTAATGTGTTCATGCATGGCTGTAGGCATTTTGGTTTACATTTTTGGCGAAGGTTGCAATTTTGACCCAGTAACTTGTGAATGTGTTGATTTGGGGGAAAATAAAAAATTGCATAAAGTCTCTACAATTATATTATTCATGAGGCTGTGCTATTGATGATTTAATAACATGATTTAGTGCTGCATAATAATGCAACGGGATTTTTAAAATCACCAAATACATTAATTTCCCCAAAAATTGCAAATGGTTCCACGGGTTTTGAAAATGGATTCACAAAACCAAGATCTCGAGGCAGATCGGCAATGTACAGCATGGCCCGCACACCATATGCCAGATCGGCAAAGGCCTACATGGGTTCTGGGCCTTATAAGGTAGCACTGAGACAAGATTTAGTGCTGCATAATAACACAACGGGCTTTTTAAAATCACCAAATATATTAATTTCCCCAAAAATTGCAAATGGTTCCACTGGTTTTGAAAATGGATTCACAACACCAAGATCTCAAGGCAGATCGGCAATGTACCACATGGCCCGCACACCATATGCCAGATATCCTTCAACTTTTACCCAAAAGGTTTGCTTGATCTGCCTACCTTTATTCAACATATTGTTGTACTTTTCAATATTGCTAAAGTATAATCTGTATACTTTTACATAATTTCAGGGAATCACATCAAGTTATGGCCGTGAGGAAGCTTTGACATCTTCTCAGTCTGCCTTTCAGCATGAAGGGAAAATGGTATTCCTTGGAAATATGCCTTGATTACAAACATTATGCGTCATGTCTTCTATGTTCCTCTTTTTAGAGGTGACAAAATTGACTGGCTGTACGAGTTGGCTAAATGGGTAACGGGTGAAATGGGCTTGGTAAAAAATGGGTAAGTTAGAAAGTGGGGTGGACTGGCACATACCCTTTTTATTCTTTCCTGAGTTTTATAAATAAAACATGCTAAATATGAGTGTTTTATTATAGCAATATGCAGCTTTTGTTTTTTTACTAAACAGATCTAGGAAGTTATATGCAAACTAACACCCTTTTGGTGCTGTCCACATGCTTGACCTGTATTCTTTTTAGTTAAGTCTTCTAACCTACCAAGTTGACTTGTATGGATAAAAGATAACCTAGATCAACATATATGCCTCTCTTTTTTTCTAAGAGTGTTTTCATGCTATCTGTCAGGCTCTAAAACGTAGAAGTTCTGTACTAGACGATGATATTAGATTGGGTGGTCCACTGCGTAGAACTCGACAAAAAGCTAATCTCTTAACGCTAAGAGATAAAAGATAACTCGGATGCACGACACTTCAACAACCGGACCACGCGAATCAGAAGCTGCTTCTAATGAACGAGCCTGACCCAAAAATCGTTAAGGGAGCTGAACAAAATAGAGCCACAAGCATGTATGGTTCGGGATCGGTCTCGGGATATGCTAATGTTCCTACAAAGTCCACTCAAATAGCCACAAAAGTATTGCAACACCCTAAGAAAATGGACTTATAGGAAAAATTTCCAAGCTCAACTAAATCACCCATGAAATTGACATTAGATATGCTCCATGGGCAGGCTCTTAGAAGCTTGGAGAAGGTGGATTCGCCGAAATTGCTTTCTTACCCTCACGATAATCAGAAATCAGAGGTTCAGCACCCTGAAAGGCTACATGATAGTCGAGAGCTGACCTCCAAAGGCAAGGAAAAAGTTGAAGATAATGGACCAAGGAAATTCCCAATTACTCGTAACATGATGAGCTCAGTCAATGGTGAATTAATGAACCTCAGAAGAAGAAGCGCCCATTTCAGATGAGTGCACATGAGGATGATTTATTTGATCTAGATGATGATGATGAGACTCGAGTTAATGGGCGCATGTCTTTATTGTTGGTTGAAAGTAATAAACAAAAGACAGCTTTGGCAGCTGACATCGTTGCAACTTCAACACTTCCGGGAGTTTCTAAAACCCCTGCATTGGTTGAACCTCCTAAGAAGAAGCGTGCATTTCAGATGAGTGCACTTGAGGATGATTCATTTGAGACAGATGATGCTGATGAGACGCAAGTTAATGGGCACGTGTCTTTATTATTGGTTGAAAGATATAAACAAGAGACAGCTTTGGCGGCAGACATCGTTGCAACTTCAACACTTCAGGGAGTTTCTTTTGCACACGTGTTGCGGGGTTTCCACAGGATCGATATATACATAAGATTGACAAGAATATGATTCTAGTATTAACAACATAATAACGGTACATTGTTAACATGAGACACACACTTTACATCGATACATGTGCCGTGTTTATATAAGGTTCACAGCGAACCATCATGTCTATTCGGTAAAGGTACAACCGAACCATTGTGACCCTTCAGGAAAGGGTATAACCGAATTTAACTAACTTCCTAACTACCATAACTAACTATAACCGCTATTCGGTTATTAACTAACAAACTAACACAAACAGCCCTTTGGCTTTGTGTTATTACAAATGTACACCGAGCCTATCAAGATTTATACAATTATGGTGCAACATTTCCCCCCTAATTGTTTAAGTCTTGTTCTCCGAATCTTCACCCGTTACCACTATTAGGGTCCCCTTGGACCATGGAAAAGTCTTACGATTTGTTACTACATATAATGATCCATGAGTATGGACATTAGGAGGAGAATGTATGTGTGCTGAGGATACTCATGTCTTTGTAACTGCGGTGCCACAGACGAGATAATTGCGATCACAAGAGTGAGACAGTATGGTGGTTAGATGGATACTCATGTATTTGGAACTGGTGCCACAAACCAATAATTACGATCACATGAGTACTTTACAAGTAATGGAAGAACGGAAAAGTATTCAAACCCGTACATCCCTTTCCCCGGCATTTAGGTCAAACCTCCGTGGCTTCACCACAGTTCACCTTGATACAGCTACCCGCTAACCTCCAATTTCCAGCTATGCCCTCCATTGTGAGGTTGGGTGTGCGTGAATTAAACTGAACTGTGGTGAAGCCACGGAGTGTTTGACCAAATGCCTGTAACGTGTCGAGTTTGCATACAATCCTCCTCCATACTGTCCATACTCATGTGATCGTAATTATTGTTTGTGTCACCAGTACCAAATACATAAGTAACCTCAACCACCATACTGTCCACACTCATGTGATCGTAATTATTCGTTGTGGCACCAGTTCCAAATACATGAGTATCCTCAGCCACCATACAATCCTCCTCCATAATGTCCATACTCATGTGATCATTATATGTAGTAACAAATCCGGAAGACTTTTCCAGGTCCCAAGTGGACCCAAATATGCTGGTAAGCGGTTCACTAGAGGATTTACCGTAAATCAGGAAGTCAAAGATCTTGATTTATGGGTGTGGGGGTTGAAAAGGACGAAGTAGCATCAACACCAGCATCAAATGAATATTTTGTTGAACCACTACTACTAGATGCACCAAACACCACAGGCGATGTAGTAGCAGAAGGTGTAGGCGTCGCAGATTCCCCGAAATTATATGTAGTACCAAATCTGAATACTTACCGGGTCCTCAAGTGGACCCAAATAAGCCTGGTAGCGGGTCCCACTAGTAGAATAACCATAGTTTAACTGATATGCAGTCATGGAACAAATACGAGGAACTAGATTAAGTGCCGATAGTGGAAGCTGAGGAAGAAAAAGGATAAAGTCCCAAGGTAGAAGATGGGATAGAATTGGTCCCAGATCCAAACATAAAAAGGCACAGATGGTGTAACACCTCCCTTGTAGTGTTGCTTGAGATTCATTGGAGACAATGAAGAAATGATGCCTTTGAGTGATATCTATAGTGGATGAGTAAACTTATTAGAGCTGAATCCAAAGAGTCACTTCCGGTGGTGGTTTTGGTGGCGTGGTGGTGTAGAAAAAGGTGTACTAGAGCAAAGGGTTGAGTTGGATTCAAAACCCTTAGTCATTTATAACACTGGTGTTCCCCATTTCTGCCACTGAAATTGTAGGTGAAGTTGAAGTACAGAACCGAAACCGAAAACTATAGCTGGAACACATGAATTGATCACTGGTGTGTTGGGGGTAGAAGTAGAGAAATGCAAGCAGGAGTACGGTTGGTGTGGAGGATATACATTTGTCCGGTGTACCCTGGGAAGAGCATTAGAAGGCTGGAGCATCTGAAGTTTCCACTATTTTGCAGCCTTCTCATCATTCCCCTTTCCATCCTTGGACACGGATTTCCCAAATATATTTGATGGCTGCTGATAACACCCACTTTCAGTCTTGTTGGACTCGACTTTTCCAATAAATTTGCTGAACGTGTGATCATTCCCATTCAACCTTGTTTGACTCAATCAGTATTTGGCATGGACATTTGTTGTGACGAATTAGAGACACACAGCACAAACAAAAGAGGGGGATTGAGGATCCATAAATGACGAAAGATAACCCTCAAATGTTCAGCACAAAACAATAAAATCAGAGGGTCTGACAATTTACTCTCGTTAATCATGACTGGGCTGATTAAAGTTCTAACTTATCTCAGATTAAAATAAAGTCAGACGTTTTATTATAGATTATTAGCAAAAAATAACAAAAAAGCCTTTGTGAGTCAACCCAGCCTGACCCACTGCAATCCATATTACTCTGTATTAAAGGAACAACAAACATAAACTACGTATAAATTTCTAACCAAGTTGACTCGAGAGCTTTAGTATTTGAAACTAGTACTTGGTTAACTATGTGAAAGCCCATTGCAGAAGACCAAATGTGACGCCGCTTTCAGTCACTTTGTGCTAAACAATGGAAAGGAATTTGAATCTCTCTCTGGGACAACATTATCCATTGGCAATAAAGACACTGCCATTAACATGGAGTCTCATCACAACATCTGTCTCAAAAGAATCACCTCAGTGTCAATCAACTGAAATGCGTGCTTCTCTTAGGAGGTTTAAACCATGCAGGGTTCTAGAAACCCCGGAAGTGTTGAAGTTGCAACGATGTCAGCCGCCAAAGCTGTCTTTTGTTTATACTTTTAAACCAACAATAAAGATATTTGCCCAATAACTTTAGTATCCAACATCATCATCAGATCAAATCAAATCATCCTCACGTGCACTCATCTGAAATGGGCGCTTCTTCTTCTGAGAACAAAGATCAGCTTTCTGCCAAATTCTACGCATCAGACCACCAGATCCAAGATCATCTAGTACATAGCTCCTACGCTTACCAGCCTGAATCAAACTTTAAAAATTAACAACATTTCATAGATTACACAAATGTAAGTAAAAAAAACAAATAAAGTACATTATAAACAAACAGATACCATCTTGCTTCCGATTTGACCCATCAAGATTCCCAAGCAGGCTGAAGACGATATAAGTTGACGATGTTTAATGCCGAGATCTACGCATCGGAACCACCAGATCACAAGATCAACTAGTACAGAGCTTCTACTTTTTACCAGGCTAATTTAAACATTAAAATTTAAACAAGATATCATAGATACACAAAAGTTAATAATAAAAACAAAAAAAGTACATAGAACAAACATATACCATCTGCTTGCCATTTGACCCCTCAAGTTCCCATAGCTAGAGACTAAATAATAACGGCGCTAGATGACAGATTAGCTTTCTGCCGGAATCGTAACGCATCGAACCGACCAATCCAAGAACACTAGTATATAGCTCCTACTCTTACCAGCCTGATTAAACTATAAACATAATATGATTATCATAATTAACACAAAAGTAATGTTAATAAAAACAAAAAATTCATAGAACAAACAGACACCAATCTGCTTCCATTTAGCCTTCCAGTTTCCCAAGAGGGCCTAGAATATAAAGTGACGGCGTTGGCCTGAAATCAGCAAAATATGTTATGAGGATCTACATCACACCAACTTATGAAGCAATATTAAAGGAAAAATTTAACAAACCTTTTTTGCTTAAAGTTGAACGCCCTCTGTAATAAGGAGAGCCGAGCCAATTCTATACAATGCTTCTGCCACGAATCTAGCTTTGCAAGCAGAACAAGAGAGGGAACATCCTCTTATCAGAAGGCCTAAGAAGTCAAATAAAAGTATGATACAATTTTTTTTGGATCTAATGGGTTTTGTACCCGTGAATATTATGATACAATACATAAACCTATTTATTTATGAGTCCATAAAATAAACATACAAGTAAACTCGCGCATAAAAAAGAAATAAAACTCACACTTGGAGTGATTCTTAACAGCATGGAAGTTTCTCCCTCCTCCTCCGCATGCTTGTTCAAAGGGCCACTTTTCGACGCTTTAAGCCTCAAAACATGAGAATCGTTGGAAATATTCGCTTTATCCCCATCACCCAATCTTGTCAAACGCTCAATTTCATATCTGTAAGTGGTAAATAATATCAGTAAGAGAACACTTGTCAATGAAAATAGGTAGATGAGACATGTCAAATGATGGCAATCAAGAGTATAAAATTTGTTACAATTGTTTATATAAGGAAAGAAAGCAAGGTAGTCCAGAGAATCCAAAATAATACTTTACTGTGTCAACTCAAAAGCTTATTTTGATTATTATAACTAATGATGGTAAGATTGACCCAGTAAAGATACATTGTGAATAGAATAACTCAGCATGGAAATGACACTTTTAACACACCGATCACAACAATATATAAACATCTGGGTAAAAGTCTTCTGTTTCAGCAAAGTCTCAAGAACCGACATCTCATCAGCAGAAATTTAGCTAATTTCAACCTTTATCATTAGTATTCCTTTGTTCTTCACCCCTAGCTGGAACAACAACACAAGTAAAATAATAGCGATCTAATTTCTAACACCTTTTTTGCATGTCTATTAACAAAATATTATTTAAACTGATTGTATGTTAAGTACTCGTAAGGTTTTTTCTTCAAGATCCGATATCCAAAGTAGCAGAAATACTGACAGAAAAAATTCCCGCGTTGCCACTTCCTCCGAGTAACATTCTGTTGTATCTTCATTAGTCTCATGTGACATAAATGCTGTGTAAGGGGTATGAAGAGCATAATAACATTACATGTTAAAAACGACATAGTCGGCTAATTTAATGAAAATCTTATATTTCCACACAGATAACATTTTTCAGCAAACCTAGCCCATAGTAGATTACCAGATTACCACTATACAACACAAAAAAAATGAATTTATGCTTCATAGATACTTGATACAAGTCCATCAGAAAGATTGTGATAAGAATTGTGATTGTTACTCAATTATATTTATTGGTTTATGGTTTTCTGTAATATATTGTGGTTGTTACTCAAATATTTAAGAAAAATTGTTCATTTTTGCTATTATTACAGCATTAAAGCATCACATGTTATCCTCCAGTTCCATACCCTAACCTGAAATAATCTTGTCGCTCCAAAAGCACATGACACCCTAATTTGAGGCTCTTAAACTTTGTAAACTAACATTGTTTGAAAAAGTTGTTGAAATATGCAAACTCAAATGTAAACCAAATTAACAGCTCGCTTACCTTACTAATAGCAACCAGTTGAAAAAAATCATTCACACATTATGACACAAGCCTTATACTCGGGCAAACACATAAATGAAGCAATACACATACTTGACATCAAAAGCTTGCTCACCCACACGTAACTTTCAATGAACATGAGTGCCTGTGACCATTGAACTCATTTACAAATACAATAAAAAAAGCTATAATGGTGTCTACCTACACCGTAAGAAGTCATATGCATCTCTCTATATCCCTAAATTAACCAAATTAATAACAGAAACTAGATAAAATCATAGAAAATAGTACAAGTTGATTAAAAAATAGCGCAATAACACTAACTAGCACGAGTCATATAAATGAAGTAATATAAATAAACAATTAACAGGAAGTAACCAAATTAATAACAAATTTAGAGAAAATGAAATTAATAAGAAATCGTAATAAAGAAACATAACCTGACAAATTCCGGTCACCAAAAACAACACGAAAAAGCTTGTTAGCACGGTCAACTATTTTGGTCAACAAGTTAGGCTTTTTGTTCCTCATTGCGGGTGTTGCCGGAATGTTTCTCAGTCGGAGAGGTGTTTTGCGGTAGGTGTCACGCGCCATCGTCATGAAAGATTAACAACGTTTGGATATTAGGGAGGAGGATTATGTCGTAACCAAAGTGACTGAATGTCTGTCTGTCTGAGTTTGTGATGATCCTGAGAGGAAAGGGTTTAGAGATATAATTTGTGTCTTGTATTCCTCAAAACAATTGATACAATATATAGGAGTGTACGGACTATTCTAGAATACGGGCTTGAGCCCAATATACATAATGACCATTAATTTGACTGACATAAATACTCTTATGCACTAATCTATAACTTAATAACGGAAAGCTTGAAAAGTCTCATTATCATTCTTCCAATGAGTATGTCAAATAATAGTTTTAGTATGCATTAAATGTAATAATGGATATCATTAGTCAATTACAGAAAGTTTGAACCAATTTATTCAATGACATAGTTGTTTGAGGCGTTTCATTGGATAACTATTTATGTTAAGCAATATTTCAGTTCAAACAAATCAAAACTATGTTTAAAACTGAAATTTCAATCATTTATAAATCATACAACCCAGTGGAATTCTATATTTAAGGTATGATTTTCTTATTTTTAGTGAGTATTTTCTTATGTAATACAACGATACACAAGCAAATCAATCAAAGTTTAAAAACGTTTGTTCATTTTGTCTTACATTATGTTTAGCAACTTTGCACCTATAAATGGTAGACATATATGTGGTAATTGTACACCTCAGTTCTTCATCTATCTATAAATATTATTATTACTATTTAATAAAATAAGGTTTTGTATTAAAATCGTAATTAATAAATTGATGTGGATTACCTTAATTAGCAATTATGTAAAATACTTTTATGCATTATCATGCTACACGATCCATAGCTTTTGTACAAACAAGTTTAGCTATTTGCATTACAATTCTAATTAATTAGGAGATGTGGATTAACCTAATTAGAGAATTTGTACAATACTATTACGCACTAATCTGTAACTTAATAACGAAAAGCTTAAAAAGTATCATTATCATTCTTCCAAGGAGTAAGTCAAATAATAGTTTTAGTATGCATTAAATGTAATAATGGATATCATTAGTGAATTATAGAATGTTTGAACCAATTTATCCAATGACAGAGTTGTTTGAGGCGTTTCATTGGATAACTATTTATCCAATGACATAGCTGTTACGGACATGTCAAGTAACACATACATAATTACTTTGATCACATATTAGATTAACGTAAATCAAAATTTATGAAACATAGTTACCTTATACCAAAGTCACGTCACTTTTAAACTTTAATAGAAGACCAAATTTTGAAAAATAACTAAAAGTACTAATATACATATCTTGAAACTTTGTTTCTTGAATATTGATGCAAAGAGTCTACACATAAAGATAAGATTTGAAAAACATGAATCTTGAATTATTACTATGCATAACCTTGAATTGATTATGCATAACCTTGAATAGATTTCGTGTGATTAAAAAAATGCATATCGAAAGAAACTTCCAGAATCGGACTCGCGGGAATTGGACGTTTATACAAATTAAGAGAATGACCAAAACAAAATATTTCAAAATTTAAAGAATAAATATAATTATAGAACATATCTAGTCTATAACTTATATATGGAAGAAATATCCTTACGTTAATAATATACATTATAGTATTTTTCATAGTAAAACCAATTGTGGCTGGCTAAGATCGTTGCATATTAACAATAGGTCATGTGTTCAAACCTTGCTATGTACTTAATTTTTAACATAATTTTGTACTTGCATAAGTGGCTTGGTAAATGCTTAGGTGGCATAAATAGTTGCATAGGTGGAAATCATAAATGTCTATGTGTCATAATTAGTTGCATATGTGACTAATAGGCCTTTCTTGAATGATGATGTGGTGTTTATGTTGCTTAGGTAGCATTCATGTATCCTCTTATATATAATGTAAGATATATATATATAGGACAAGTTATGACACGTCACTAATTAGCATGCCATGTCCCCTCCATGAAACTCCACCTCATTGCTGACATGGACACATAGCAAGCATGAGTTTTTGGAATTTTTTCTAAAATTTTCTCTTGGCAGATTCGAACCCTGGTGGTTTGTTTGGTAAGCGAATGTCACAACCACTGGACTAAGCCAACGATTGTGATAACAAAGTAAAAAAAAGATGTCATGTTTAAAATCATGCTTAATCGTCAGTTTTCAAAATTAACACAGTTTTAATAACTCCTCCCCTAAAAATCAGCAATCATTCTCTCTCAATCATCCATTCAAATTTCAAAATAATAAAACGCATTCCTTAATTCTATCACTTCCATAACCCATGACGATAAACATAACTCCAACACTTTTCAAAATTGCTTAATTAATACCATATCCTTAATCGAAATTTGTTTCTAAAACCAGGTATGTTTTTTCGATTTCTTATGAATAATATTATTGATTTCCTTATTTTGTACATGAATCCGTGATTTTTTGCATCAACTTTTATAAAGGAAACAACCACGAGATGATGATGATTGAAATTAGGGTTTGGACACAAACATGTATATTCATGTAGAGGTATTATTTTTTTTCATTTATTTTGTGTAATTTCCGTTGTGATGAGATCCATTTTTTTGTCAATTACATGTTTTTATTATAACTTGATGATGGTAATGTTCATGTTTTTTTTAATGATAATGATTTTTGTTATTTGGTATTTTTG
>BQNB010051082.1:28661-39104 GCA_026074375.1 Tanacetum coccineum
AGGATCAAATTAGCTTAAAATATAAAAAAGAATGACTTTTGAAAACTTTGAGGGGTAACAGTACTAACTCCAGGTTAGTACTGGTAGTTAATACTGTTGGTACTGTTAGTTCATTTTTGCTTATTAGCTTATTATTTCTGCTTATTTAAGATTTGCTTAGTTTTTTAGAGTAGATTAAGCCCATTTTTGTTTACTGTTTTTAGTAGAGCTTATTTAAGCTTATTTGCCTTTTCAAAGTAATTTTAAGAGTTTATCAGTTTTTAGTTTTTTTAGCTTATTTGCTTATTTCTTATTTCATTGTGTTTTATTAAAGCTAGCAGTACTAACTCTAAGCTAGCAGTACTAACTCTAAGTTAGTACTGCTGAGTTTCTCTTGCTTAATTTAGCTTAATGGCTTGCTGAATTTGCTTATTTAGGCTTAGTTTAGCTTATTAGGTTTGTCAAGGCATGTTCTAGCTTATTTGGTTTTGTCTTAAGCTTATTTGAGCTTATTTGCGTCTTAGTATAAAAAATTTAAGTGTTTTTATCATTTCTAGCTTTTATGCCTGTTCTAGCTTATTTACCTTGCTTATCTTTGTTTGCATTTGCTTATTAGGTTTAGTGCCCAACTTGTCTGTGTTTATTTCCATTTTCCATTAGCTTATTTGAGCTCAAACTGCTCAACAGTTAAGCATTTTTATCACTTTAGGGTTTAATTTTTGATAATTTAGTTTTTTTTAGCTCGCGTTTTTACATTCCCGTCTCATTTTAGGTTTAAATCTTTAATAGCTTTCGTTGTTAGGTTTTCCTTAATTGCTTTTGCATTTTAATTAGAAAAACTAATCCAAATCTTTGTCATTCAAACATCAAATATCAAACCGACATTCGATTTTCAATTGCATACCTCGTTGGGACATAACGACCCAGAAATATTATATACTACTTCTGGTTTCATTGATTTTGTGGATTTTGATCCTTGTTATATATTTATGTTAATTTATATTTATTTATATTTAAAAAGGAATAAGATCCTGCGAATCAGATGCTCTTGTGGATTCTCCTACTCTAGGAATTCACTATTGAAATCCGTGATAAAAAAAGGAGCGCAGAATCTCGCGATCGATCATTTAAGTAGATTAAAAAACCCTTATCAAGGGGATCATGTTAGAATGGAAATAAATGAAAATTTTCCAAACGAGTCCCTAAATATGATATCTCTTAATCCCGTTAATGAACCCCCGTGGTTTGCTGACATAGCAAACTACTTAGTTGAGAATGTGCTTGTTAAAGGGATGTCTTCCCAGCAGAAAAAAAAATTCTTTAAGGATATTCGACATTAATTCTGGGATGACCTCTATCTCTTTCGGATTTGTGTTGATCTGATTATCCGACGGTGTGTGGACGGGTAGGAAGCCATGGATATTCTCCAGGCTTGCCATAATGGTCCCACTGGGGGACACCATGGCCCGAACTACACCGCTAAAAAAGTTTTTGACTCTGGTTTTTTCTGGCCCACCATTTATCGCGATGCCCAGGACTTTGTCACGCACTGTGACTCATGTCAGTGTTTGGGAAAGATCTCACAGTAGGACGAAATGCCCCAAAATCATGTTCAGATTTGTGAGATTTTTGATGTCTGGGGCATCGATTTTATGGGCCCGTTCCCATCTTCAAGAGGGAACCGATATATACTCATGGCTATCGACTATGTCTCTAAATGGGTTGAAGCAAAGCGCTCCCCCACTAACGACGCCCGAGTTATGGTTAAGTTCTTAAAACAATTGATTTCTAGATTTAGAACTCCCCGGGCCATTATAAGTGATCGAGGGACGCATTTCTGTAACGACCAATTTTCAAGGTCTTAAAAAATATGTGTTACGCATAAGCTCTAGACATCGTATCACTCACAAAACTAGTGGCCAGGTGCGAGGTGTCCAAGCGAGGGTTAAAACGGAAATTTGAAAGACGGTAGGTGTGTATCAGGCGAGATGGGCGATTAATTAGATGTACGCCTTGTGGGCTTTTTGTACAACTTTTAAAACACTTTCTGTTGTTACTTCCTTTAGCTGGTATACGGAAAAGACCTGTCATCTCCCCATTACGATCATTGAGCATAGAGCATACCAAAATTATGGCCTGAAAATTAGGCTAACTTTGACCTAAAAACCGCGGGTGATCGCCGTAAAGTTCAACTTAACGAATTAAATGAACTCGGGATCAAGCCTACGAGAACTTTTTAATCTACAAAGAGAAGACGAAAAAGATACACGATGCTAAGATTAAAAACCGAGAATTTCATATCGGAGATCGTGTTCTTCTTTTTAATTCTCGATTTAAAGATTTTCGCGAGCAATTGAAAATCCGTGGTCGGGACCATTTTCGGTTGCTAAAGTAATTTCCTTATGATACCGTCGTGTTATCCCTATTCCGTACTGTCATAACTTCAACAGTAATATGGGCACAGATCAAACATATTTTTGGTGGGGACATTCTGCTAGGGGATGGCTCGAATCTCCAAGAGTCCACTCAAGGTAACTAATCCGGGGAGAGTTAAGCTCAAGCGACTCGTTAAAAAAAATGCTTCGGGGAGGACAACCCATGTCTTTTCTTCTTTTTAATTTTTTCTTAATAAATAAGTGGGTGTGATTTCATTGCACCAAGTTTCTAGGGGAGCTGTTTCTCTCTATGGTATGTGGTTCTGTTTTGCATAATTCCTATGATCATGAAGATCCCGTGCTTGTTTTCAATCCATCCAATTGCTCGGACTTTGATCTTTGCTTACTTTTGGAATCCTTAATCATGATCATGTATATATATATTATGTTTTCCCTTTCACACTTGGAATTACTAGCGTTTTCCTTTTTTGTCCTTAAGTATGGGGGTGGCACCCGACATTTTTGAACATTGAGGCCAATGTTTGGTTCCAAGTGTGAGGGGGGGTTCTATCAAAATATGATCATGCCTATGCCTGCTGTGTCCCTTGCAACCCCGTTTTAGCCAAAAAAAATAAATTTTTATTGTTCTTTTGTGCTTAAAAAAGTCTTGTTCTCTAGTATTAGTAATAAGTAGGCCCGTAGAACTATGTAGCTTTTGACTTGACCGAGTATTAAACTCTAGCTTTCCCCTTAGCTTTTGAGACTAAACGTTTGCTTAACTTTAAAATTTTGCAAAGAACGAAAAATGATAGGGCTAGATATAAGTTAGATGCTAAGCGTAGAGTAGTTGGATCTCTTTAGAGCTAATAGAGGTTAATTGTGGCTTTTTGCTCCCATCAGTTTAATTCTCATGTTATATAAATTGTTTTAAATAAAAGAGTTACTTTGGTTTTTGAGATTCTTAAGTTTTGATCCCTTCGTAGAGATTAATTCTGGTGAAAGTAAGGGCACACATCGAGGTTTTAGTCCAGGTTATAGGGAAATAGATACTGGACCCACGGTCGTACGATCCGATGGTGGTAGTTGTTAAAAGACCATAGGACTTGAAATTTGGCTAATAATAATAATGTAATAAATCGAAGCCGAAATAAGACTTCTGGATCATGGTCGGCTTGCATACCGATGTGACAGTCGTTTAAAGGGTGGAGGTAATAATAATAATAATAAAAACTGTGAGCTGATAAAAGCTTACTGTCTCTGGTCGGTTCACTGCCGATGTGGCAGTCTTCAAAAGAAGGCCTATAGTAAGAATAATAAATCCGAGACTGATAAAAGTTTGTTGCATCTAGTCGGTTCGCTGCCGATGTTGTAGCCTTAAAAAAGGTTGAGGAAATTACCGAGGTCGAAATAAGACTCTTGGACCATGGTCGGCTCGCATACCGATGTGGCAGTTGTTTAAAGGACCGAGGTTTAATAATGTTGCAATAATAATAATAATAATAATAAAGCCAAATTTCGACTCCGGGGTTATCTAAATAAAGCCTCCATCTCTGGACTCGTAGTTGAGTTGTTTCGGATGAAATAAAAAAGATAACCCCTAAATCATGTGAATTTAGAACCTTAATGTGGACCTTATTCTCACCATATCGTCTCTTTAGGAAATGATATCAAACTAATTATGGTCTAAACCGGGTTTACTTTATAAAAATAAGGACATAATTTATTCGTCACCAATAAAAAAGATAATAAAATCCTTAGAGGATTTAGGAATAAGGGAGCAAAAAGTTAGTTTATGCGTACACAATTAGCATTTTTATGAGTAGTGTTAGCATCTAATCTTATATTTGACTGTGATTTCGTTTTAAGCTTAGTTTGGGGATTGTGAAAAGTCAAGGATGATGATCTCCCGTTCTTAAAGCCTTTTTAAATAATATTATTTAAATTTTATCTTAATTTTTATCTATTATTAAATAAGTGGTTAAAACGGGGGCGCTTTGAAATAAATAATTTTTGAACCTTTTTAATGGGCATTTTCTGTTCTTGTTTGATTGTGAGGGGTCATAAGTTAAGGAGGTTTAATTATTTATTTCCGGGCGTGTTTTATTAACATTACGTGTGGGACCAACAATTGTTTAGTATAGGGGAATTTGATGTGAGCTTAAACACACATCTTTTGTACCCCATAAAATATTATTAATCAGACTAAAAATGCTAAAATATGCTTAATTCTATTGCAAATATGTTTGTTTGGTATTTTTATGTCTTGCAGGTAAAAATGATTGAAAACGGAGCAAAAACGGGTATTTACGGGTTCGTTGCGATCAAGAGTGCCTATTATTTATAATCAAGACAAAGTCGTGAAAAATCCCCGAGCATGCCATTGGAAAGAGCACGAAAAAACGAGTCCATCGGTGCCCTCGAATTTTATTGGGCCAGCCCGTAACCCATTTAAATGGGTCGGGCCAGCCATTGTTAATAATCCCATTACTAGACCCAAATATAAGTTTAAATTGGTTTGATGTCTACACTAACGTCAAATCACATGCATCTCAAATAAATAGAATTAAGTCACGTGCATGCGCACTACAAATTGGAGAGAACAAATGGGAGTTGGACGCGTGGCAGAGCTAGTGATACTCATTTGATTTCAAAATTCATATGCAAGGAAAATTAACCAACGGACAGGAAAAGAGTGCGTTTGATTTAAGAAAACAAATGGCCACGTGGCGCCTCGATGATGGCTCGATCAGATGGTACGTGGTTGGCTATCCGTGTAAATGGGATTGGTGCCTAATGATTGGCTCATAACTTCCCAATGATGAGGAAGGAATTTACATATTCACCCTTCTCTTGGCTATAAGTACCACTCGCCACCCTTCATTTTACCTCACCTAGGAATTTTTAGTCTTAGTTTAGTTTTGCTTATTTTTAGCTTATTAAAGTTTTGTTTAGCTTATTTAGAAATTGTAAGCTTATTATACTTGCTTATTTCAAGAGCTTATTTAGGTTTTGTAATAAATATGGTTTGAGTTTAATGGATTTCTTGTTTTTTTTTCTTATTTTCTGAGGCTTAATCTCGATTTGTGTAGCTATTAAATATGATGTCTAAATCAGTGGTATTTTATTCAGCTTTTTGTTTCTCCAAAAGGCCTTAAAGCTTAATGACGATACTTAAGCTACATCCAGCTCATCTCGATCCATTCTCAAACGTTTTTAAGAACTTTTCGAAATATTAAGCTATAATAAGCTCGGATATAGCTTATTATTGTGCTTATATCGTTTTAGTTTTATTAGAAGCTCATATTTTCTGATAAAATAAATTTCTAAATAGCTTATTTGGTTTTAAGTGAGTTTATATTGCTAAATCAATCATTCTTGAGCTTATTTTCTTATTCGATTAGAAATTTAAGAAGTTTAAATGCTTATAGCTTATTCTAAATCCTTGTTGCTGTTTTTTGTTGCTTTTTGATGTGGTTTAGTGATTATTTCGTTTGCGTAATAGCTTATTAAACAGTTTTGGTTAGATCTAGTTTTTAGCTTAAATCGTTTGAGCTTATTATTAAGGTTTCTTGTTCTAAAGCTTATTCGGTTACTTGAAGTGCTTATCTCGTTATGCTAATACTATTAGCTTAGTCTCATTTGCTTATTTAACCTTATATAGTATTCGTCTCATTTTTGAAGTAATGAGTGCTTATTCGATTTAGTGGTTTTAGTTTTCGTGAAAGTTTGCTTCTCGTTGCTTAATCGAATTTAATAGTTAGGACTCTCAAGGCTTATTTTGATGTTAGCTTATTCGTGAAGAGCTTATTTGATTTGAGTTTTAGCTTATTAGAAATAGACAATTTAGTTAAGCTAGTTCTCAAACAAACAAAAAAATGGAAGGTTTGCTTGTGGAAATTTAACTGGGGCCCAGTTTGGTTTGTAAAATCAAATCTTGGGCCTCATACATTTTTACTCACAAATTGGGCCACGATTGGATTTGGTCTAGTTATAATAGGCTTGCATCGAGGTTAGTTCTTTGGGACCTCGAGGTTATTGCAGAATTGCAAATTGTGATATTTATTATATATATATATATATATATTTTTATATTATATATATATATATATATATATATATATATCGTTAACAGTTTGTGTTTTGACTTTTTGGTACCGGTCAACTCATGAGGCGTGGAGCTTAAGGGTTTGTTTAGCTAGACCGAATTTGATTATTTGCTTTAGCTAAATAAATCGGGTGGTATTCGTTTATTTGAGGCTCTTCAATTCAGCTTCATTTTCTATCCTTTTTTCAATACATTAGTGTAGCTTAGAATAAAAATATTTTGCTTGGCTTATTTGATTATTATGAGTAGCGAGTAGTTTAATTAGTGATTGTTAAGTGAAATTGTGAATTGGGAATTAAGTGTGGATTTGAAAAAAGTTTAATTGATTAATAATTTTGATTATTTTGATTTGTGGTTTAAATGTTTTAAAGGGCAAAATCCGAAAAAAAATAGTTAAACTACACATCTAGTAATTAATATCTTTTTATAGTTTTTGTCAAAATAAAAGCCAACATTGTTTGAGATAATTATCTTTTTCTAACGAAGTTGATTCGTAATGAAAACATTAATTCACACTTAATGAACTTTTTATTCACATATGCAGCATTGCATCTTTATAATCTTTTAGATCATTTTAGCATAATTCTCGTAGCTTAATTGTTTAGTTTAATTTTAGTATAATTTTCTTAGTATTAAAAATAGTTTTTTTTAATCAAAAACCTTAAAAGATAATCAAGCATTATTCTTCCAAAAAATAATCGTGAGTTTTCAATTC
Source organism: Tanacetum coccineum (assembly GCA_026074375.1). Classification (NCBI taxonomy): domain Eukaryota; kingdom Viridiplantae; phylum Streptophyta; class Magnoliopsida; order Asterales; family Asteraceae; genus Tanacetum; species Tanacetum coccineum. Next base: position 35,836 of record BQNB010051082.1, read on the forward strand.
AAACCTCGTTGGGACTTCAACTCCGGAAGATTGATTATTGTTTGTCCTCAAGCAATTCTCACATCCTACGGGAACTACTATACTATACTATTACTCGACGAGCACGTTTCGTGAGAATCATCTACCTATATATGAGGCAAGGCATGAAATATTTCATGATGACTAGACATGGTGACATGGCAATTTAATGCTGACTGGAAATGCTGACTCAAAGGGAAATATTGGGAACAAAAATCTGACTAGACAAGAATACATGTAAAATGAAGGGTACAATAGTCACTTTGATTGATCCTTAATTGCCTGCTACAATTTCTCAATTTCATTCATTCTTCAGTTATACAATTGAGCATATCTCTCTAATTTTTCAAAATACGTTCCTAAATTATCATCAAGAAAACCCTTTCCAAACTTATCATCTTCATTAACATATACAGAAAATCATCCGATTTCAGTTTTTAAAACTCAAAACCCACGCTTTAATCACCTATTCAATTTCAACATATTAAGCCACTTATCATATGCTTCAATCATGTATGATCTTCGTCCTTGGTTTCGTGATGAAGACTTTTGATTAAACACCACAACAAGATGAGAATGGGTTTTAATTAAAATTATGATTAAAGGTAATGATCTCAGCTTGATTTTAGGGATTTTGATCAATTTTGGTTATGAATTAGTGATGATTTTATTGTGTTATTGTGATATTAGGTATTTGCATTAAAGATTGGATTTGACAGTGCGGTTAATTATCTGGTATAGTATGTATACCCAGTTTGTTTTTTTTTGAAAATTTATTTGTTGAGCTCTTCTGTATATTGAGTCATTGATTCTAAGATTATAGAGAGGTCACGACGTTCATTTTATCGATACGTATATTTAGAGGTAGCATCCAAGGCATTTTATGTATTGTGTCCTAAAACACTAACTGGTATGTCAAAATGATTACAAGTTTTAATATACAATCCAAGTTTGTAAATAGATAATTAGTTGGTTTTATGCATTAAGGAGGTGTTTGAATAAGCTTATTTAGGTGCGATAATGAGCTCATCCAAACACTTCCCAAAAAGTGCTTAATAGCTTTTTAAAGACTTAAAAAATGTGTTTTGATATATTAATTTGCCACTAATTCCAAAATAATAGCCGGATCATCAACTTTGAATGCAGTTAATTTATGCATGCTCATATTCTTTTTCACTTTCTTGAAGGTGGGAGCGACCATGAAGGTTGTTGCAATGGCCTATGGAAAAAGATGTGAAGCCAATCTTCCCTGAAACAGGTAATATTAATGACTACTATTTCAGTTATTATTTGATTTTAAAACATACAACACGTTAGATCATGGATCCATAGTGCATAAAAACACATCCTTAAATTAACACTAAGTTTTCCCATATTTTTTTTATAATATACAAATGATACCCAAAGGTGCCTATCGATTTTCATTGGAAGAACATGATTATATCACAGATCTAAGTTTTCCCATATTGTTTTTTTATATATCTGTTGCTTTTGTTATAAGGTATGAAGACAAGAGATGGGCTGCCAAAGATGGAGCGCAAAGTTCACTTTCTAGGTTTCAAGAAAATAAAGCCTTTACATAGTTTCACGACCTGCTACATATGTGATGTTATTTTTTCAAGAAACCTGATGAAATTTGCAGTAACAATAAATGTTCTTGGATTCCTAAACAATAGAACACGGAATAGCTCTCAAGTGACTCATCCTATTGTTATAGAAACTAAGAATATTGTTATGAAATTTTACTAGGTTCTCATTTCCTGCATCAGCATATATGATATATATGCTTAAACTGTTAACTGTTTGACATCCGTGTAAATTGTCAACTAAAGGTAACATGTCAAGGCGACTGTCAAATGTCATGGATGTAGCCGAGGAAATCATTATCCGTTCTTATTTAGGTTGTGCAAAAACGGTCACGTGCAACAAAGCATGTCTCGAAACGGGTACAAAAGATTGACTGGTACTAAGGTAAACGTTATATGATAGTTCAATTATGTCTATTTTTGTAAATTCATTTGTTCTTTTACTTCTTATCTCCACATGTGTAATCATGAAACCACGTTGACAACTGTTATATATCAAAATCATCTACGATACATTGCTACCCTAATGTCACAATATAAACGATATTACATCTCTAACGCCATGGTGACACCAAACGATCCAAGGTACTGGATAAGCTCTTACCAGTACTCATGGGTACTAACCAACCGAACCTTGATCGAGGAAGTGACTTAGCGTATACCAACAACAATACCATGCAATTTTCACTTTAGAGACTTCGACGACCTTCATCAACACGCTGACACAGAAAACATGCAAAGTAAGTTCTAAATTTTAACACGGAAAGGTTTTTACAATTTTTTGATAAATTACATGTATGTTTTTCCGGCTAATGAATTGCAATTTTTCTTTGATCTATCACAGGTATGTCTGCTATGGATAGAGCTCGGCTTTACAAATACTGGTATGCAATTATTTTATGTCTCTTTACCATGGCGCAATTTTTTTTGATAACAAATACAACATTGTTTTATCTCCTCCAACATGATAAAATATCTGCTTATGTCCGTCTCTAAGTTTGGAAGCATCTTGAAGAGGAAAATCAAAAATTCTTCAAGGCATATTACCCAATGTTAATATTGTGTAGGCAAATAAAAAGGTTTACTCATTTGCTTAAAAGTTTTCATTTTTTAGTTTTTAGCAGTTTCAGATACATACCTGCTACGTAAGTTTAGTGATAAACTTATAAATTTGACAATGTAGATTTTGTTATTAGCTTATCCAACAAAAATAAGCATGTTTTAGTGTTTGGATAAGCTTATAAGTTTGGGATTATCATCTAATTTAATAATTTTTTTGGTAATTTTACAGGCATAAGCTAATTCAAGCATAATAGCTTATAATTATAAGCTAATACAAACCCTCACCAAGAGCTTATGAGCTTATTCATCACATGACATAAGATGCTTATTATACATGCCATTTCTAATTGTTTTGGAAATGTTATTTCTAATTATTCTGTCATTAGTTATTGTCAGATTTGGTGATCCTATGATAATGATTTGTACATGGTTATTTATCACACATGAAAAAGCTGACGTATGAAAATTCTAATTTGTTTTTTAGTTACAAGGTTGTTGTTGCCATGTCAAATCTGCACGAGTTGTTGAAAGACCTGCCAACCCATGAATCTGCTTCTTTCTGGTTTGAGTAGAGAAAGAAAAAGTTGTATCCTACTCATTATA